>JAOEGS010017787.1:59550-84725 GCA_025447755.1 Corythornis vintsioides
TAATAATAATTCGTTTTTGTTTAAAAAATGAGATAATCATATCTACCAGATGGGCAATTTGTAGGAAGCTATTTGTTGCTTTTCGTGCAGGAACTTTCAGTTGTGTGTACATAAAGGCTAGTTTGTGCAAAGTGCCAGTAGATGGAGCTAAAGAATACAGGCACAATTTCAGGCTTTGGGGCATCAGTAGCCGAATGTTCCCTTCTGCTTCCTATTTTGTACCAAGATACGAGCACAGTTCAGATGCCATTGAAGCTGAACCTGAAATCTAGCCCTGATTACACTGACAGTTTGGTCTTGGCTCCCAATTGCATGGGAGCATCAGCTCTGCCAAGAAGTGGTAAGTCAGAGCACATCCTGCACAATTCCTTGAATCTTCATTCTTCTTTTGACTGCCACAGTTCCCTCCTACTACCTGTCCAGACATCCAGTGTGGTAGGAGCTGAGCACACAATGAGAAATATAATGTGGTGAACCTAGACTAAATACAGACAGACTTAATATGGAGAGGGAAGAGATGGGGTCAAGGGGGTGGCATCTGCCATCATGGAGCCTTGCAGTACCTAGATGCCCCTAATATCTGTTGTACAATCACAATGGCTTTATTTGGAATTTGCTAAAAAAAAAAAAAAAAAAAGGTCCGAGCAAGACCTCAAAAAAAAAAAACAAACCACCAAACGCAAAAAACTCCTAAGATAAATTTTTATGTTACTTCAAAAACTTTATTGGAAAATTTGGGGGTTTTTTCCAGCTAATTTTGTCTAGAGATCCCTAAACTCTAGTCTGATTATCATTGTACAACACCATGTTCACCTAATGCTGCTTCATTTATTGGTAATTACTAGAAATTTTAATTCTTCTTAGATATAAATATTCTATGAGGCTTTAAGGTCAATGCACCTCAAGAAAACTGATACCTATTACATGAGTTTTAGAACTGTGCAGGGCAGAGATTTCCCTCCCACCCTTCCTTTGGGTTCTGATATCCTTCTGTTCTCATAACATCCAAGTCAGACATAAAGCTATGGACAATTATTCAAAGGAAGAACCTGAAGTGAACTGCCTGTCATTCAAAGGCAAATTTTCCCATGTACTTGAGATTTCTCCTTTGGCTTTAACTTTGTGCATATAGTATTTATAAACAGAGAATATTTCTAGAAGAAGTTGCTGTATTGAGATATTGGTTGACTCAGTGAATTCTTACTTCACCAACATACGTGCACTCAAAATTATTTTAGAAGTCATTGTGTGAAACAGCTTCTTGAAATCTTTCACAGCTTTCAAGTTCTGTCTCAACAAACATCTTCCAATAGAAGCTGTTAATTGATGTTTATATGTATCAGCAAATTTCCCTGCTGCTATGAATGACACACTTCAGATTTTAAAAAGATAGGTATTCTCCTCCAAGTCATCATGTTTATGTTAGTTTTCTTCTACCATAATGAGGGAAATTTAGTAGAGCACAGGAGACAAAACTTTATATCACAGTGCATTGCTGGTTCTGAGCACCACATAAGAAGCCAAAATGGAGCAATGTTGGCACTGCAGAGCTCAGTGCAGCTGAGACCACGCTGGAGCCAGATCTCAAAGATCTGGCCCTAGAGCTACTGTAGCCTGAGGTTATTAAAACAAAACCAATGCTAATTTTCATTTTTGCTAGGGGTAATTTTTCATAAAGTAGAGAAGTAAATGCATGCAAACTGCATGGTCTTCTCCCCATGGTGAAGGTTTCTGCCCCTGGAGTCAGACTGTGACCATGCACAAATTAAGCTGACATCCAGCACAACTGAAAGGACAGAAGTCAGAGTCTGAAGAGTGAGGAGTCTGAGGACGTGGTGTGGGTATTGGGAGCACAGTAGGAAGCACGTACAGGTGAGTCTGTTGGCTGTGAGGAAAGCTTCCCATCTAGGGGCAGTGGGTGCACGCTGCCTGCCTTCTCATGGTGCTTTGTACCTACGCTATGTGTCTGCCTTCTCAGTCACACAAACAGTGATTCACCTGGCAGGTAAATAAGGACAAGAATCTTAGGCAGAGCAGTTTTTGGACAGATTGCAAGAGGAGTTTGGGGCTAAAGTCCCCTGGCACTAGCTGCATGAAAGTTACTGTTTCTGTTCCATATGCTGCTATGTGCTGACCCAGCTGATAACTCTTCATAGATTGCATAAACCAGGTGTTTATACAAAGCTGTATAAATACATATAAATTTCAGTGGGCTTAAACCAAGCTATCAGTGACTGCTAAAGAAGGAAATCACAACTTTTTTCCAAAGGGCATATATCCCTTTAAAGGCCAAAACCCAGTGCAAGAAAACCACAGAACCTTTAGGAAAGAGTTTTTTAAGCCACAGGTGCTAAACTATGAGAAAACAGCACAGGAAGGGCAGTATATGTCTAGTAAGAGGCATAACTTGCTTGCCATTAAGGATGACAAGACAGTAGCATTCCCATATTTTCCTCTTGGCACCAAAAAAATGAAAGAAATGAAAAAGGTTGGGTCAACAGTATCTTTTTTTTCTCTCTCTCATGGAAATGTTCCTTACATCCCTCTCCTTGGAAGAGTATATTAAGAAAAGCTTTTCCTCTTGCTATAGTGCCTGCCTCAAGGAGATAATTAAGTGACATTAACTGTTTATGAGTACAGAGGAAGATTCTGCTGGCACATGGCACACTTTACTATGGCAATTGGGCAAGCTCAGATTTATTGGGATGGTTTGTCATATCAGTCCAAAGACTGTCACATCCTGTTTTCACTAGTGCCATGTAATTAATCTTCCCTTGACTTAGAGTCAGACCTCATCATTCTAAATACCATAATAGATTTTAAAATGAGAACATTAATAACAAGGTCTCTCTATTATTTACCTTGGCTAGAGTAACAAAAGCCAAAAAAGAGATGGCTAGTCCCAAGGGCAGGGGAAAAGAGGTGTAAGAAGGAACTGAAGGTTGCTGACCTTCCTGTAGAAGAACCTAGGGAAAAAGGACAATTTTCAGAGCTTCAGTTCGTTACTGAAAGAGGTTGTTGTTGCAATTTTTATTACATACTTCGGAGGCACTTCCATACAATGGTGACAAGGGTCATAGGCATACTTAGATATCTCTATTATGAAGAGTAAAAGCATACAGGTATAATATGTCAGTCTTATTTAAATTAAAGATAACTATGTTGAACTGATTTTTTTTTCTACCAGTAACTGGACTAACATTTATTTAAATTTGACAATAAAGAATTCTGAGCAGGTTCTTTGCAAATCAGATCTGGTTTTCAGGTTGTATTGTGAGAGTTTAAGCAAAAAACCAGAGGCAACTATTTCATCTGAACAGATTTCAAAAAGCTGGGAGAACATAAGATACTTTGAATTCCATGCCTGTATCATTACTCTTTCACAGATGCATGTAAAATGCAGTATTTCTATAGATATGGAGACACAGCACACAATGCAATGAAACACCACAGAAGACAAGGAGTGAATGCAGATTATCACATTTTCAAGCAATCAATGGATTTTTCATGGAAACACAGAAACTGTGTCACAAGAGCTTTTCCAGAAAGTTAAAAAGAGATTTGTATTCCTAGTGTGCCTCAGTCCGAGCAGGAAGAAGGAAAAGGAAAGGTCTTCTATATAGACAGCTCAATTTGGTCTGCAGTCTTCTGGGGTTAGATGATGTAACTGCTGGAAAAGTTCTTCTCCAGCTGCTTTCTGAAAGGCTTAAAACCCATTTCAGAATATGGAATGGCAAGTGGAGAGCGTCAGGAATCTTCTACCAAAGATTAAAGTCTTTGGTACCTTACTACCTTTTACTATCAAAGGTTATGTTATCCAGATCGATGCACAGGAACACAAGCCAGAGTTGTTCATACCTTAATGGGAGGTTGGATTATCCTCCCCATGAGCAATGAGCTAACACTGTGGGTGACATGCTAGTGCAGAAGAACATTATAGAAAAAGTGGAGTCACACCAGTGTGAATATCCACACGAATATCCACACCTGTAAACTGAAATTGTCAGAAACAGCAGGAATACTACTCAAGGGTCAAGACCCATTGAGAGCAGGTGCCTGCAACACAACATGAAAGAAGTTCCTTGATCCTGCTTAACAGGCCAGAGGAAAATGTCCCCAAAAGACTATAGAATATATATCAGAAATTCATGACAAAGACTTTACAGTGCAATTTATGGAGTGAAGCAAAAGTTTTGGTAAACAGTTGAGCACAGTGCAAAAGGAAACATTCTGACTAAAGTCATCAGCAAGGAAGACCTGGGTGTGCAGTCACGGTCCACGATACCTGAAGTCACTAAACAGTACATGAGATTTGGAAAATGTTTGCAAGACAATGTGCTGGTCCTAAGTTTTACAGTGAGTCCTCCAAAATAGAAAATACCTGTGTTTTATTGTTGTACACACCCTTACGGCTTCTCTGTTTTGTTTTGTTTTCGTGCCATCTCTTGTAAAAACAATGACAGCAGTACCACAGCTGGGAGAATCAGAAAAGGTGACATAAAATATGGTCAGTCAGAATGACACACTTTTAATATTTCAAATGACAAATTTTATTTGAGAGCTTTTGAGGGTACTATTATTAATTTATAACAAAAGAGGTTGAAATTGATGAATACCATAGATCATTGTATTTCGGAATGACAACTTGAAATGTTAAAAGTGTTAATCTAAAATTATATACTATGACCAGAAACTGAAATGGGTTAGTATGACTTTTCTTCCATCTAACAGTTCAATGAATGAAAGCCATCACAGGACATTACAGCTTACTAGTGGAACTAAAATTTCTTGTCTCAAATTTAATGTAATTTCAAATTTATTCCTCTTTTGTCCTGTAACTTGCTAACAGCAATTAACAGACAAATTTTCTTTATCATATCATCACCATTGGGCAGTGGAATGGATTAAGAACTAGCTACAAAATAGAGCCCAAAGAGTAGTGATCAATGGTTCAGAGTCCTGTGGACCCACTGTAGACCTATGGGTCCCCCAGAGATCAGTGGTGGGTCCAGTCCTGTTCAACGTCTTTATCAACAGCCTTGCTGACAGAACAGAGAGTCTGCTCAGCAGGTCTGTTGGTGACATCAAACTGAGAGGACTGGCTGATTCACCTGAAGGCTGTGGCCATTCATCAAGGATGGTCTGGATGCATTTCTGAGTGATCTGCCCTAGTTTTGTCCTTCTCTGGCAGGAGGGTTGGACTCAATCTTTGGAGGTCCCTTCCAACCCCTAACATTCTGTGATTCTGTGATCATTATGATATACCTTCCTGAAGCATATTATCTCTGATGATTCCTAGAGTATGTTTTAAGTTAGAAAGTGGTATAACCGAGCATGCTGTCAGTTAATGAAAACAGCAAAAGGAAAGGGTCATCTTGCAGAAACCAGCTGTTTGGTTTCACGTCTGCTGACCAGAATGAAGAGCAAGCCATGAAAGAGAGTAAAGGAAATGAACTCAAAATAGTCAGGACAGAGCTGTCTAGCATTAATGCCTGATTACCTGAAGTCCAGTACAGATAGGAGTTATTGATAGGAAGAGAAAAATTTACTGTCATCCTCTTTTAAAAGCATCCAATCACCCGTGCTAATCTCAGGGATAAGTATAGGAGATACCGTACCTCAAGGGACTCAAGCTGTCCTCAGGAATTTCCAGTCTAAATAGACATGACAGTCAGAGAGTAGGAAAGGAGGAAAATTATCATATCCAGTCATAGATAAGGATTTGAAACACCTACAGATTTTGTGCAGTCAAACTCATGCTTATCACTGGAGGGGGATTAGGGCTATTTTAGCTCCCTTCTGTGCCATATGTCCCTGTGGCAATACCCATCTCTGTCTACTACAGGGGCAGATCTGCAAAAATAATCCATCTTCCAAGCCCAAAGCACTGAATGGAGCCACAGAAAAAGCAGAAAAATATTCCTCTTTGTATGATTCTGCTTCCCCTATAACAAATATTCACTATGTCTTTAGCTGCTAGAGAAGACTCTATACACAATTCAGAGAAAAACTCTGGAGAAAAACACACCATTTATGACTGCAGTAACATTATCATCACTCCTCCAGTTCTTCCCAAATATGTAAGGAGCCCCAGGTCTTCCTGTTCAGCTTTTGTTCCTGCTTAAAGTCCCAGTGAAGTCAGTAGCAAATTCTGTCAGGATGCAGGACCAAGACAGTGTGCTTTGAATGGTCCCTGAACAGAATTGTCCCTCAGTGGGACTAACTACTCATTTCTTTTCCCTATAAAAAATGGGTTTTAAAGCATCCTGAACACATATTGTACTTAGACATACACACACTCTGTCCTTCAAGACTAACATCTCCCAAAAGTATATATCAAATAACTACAACCTTGAAGACACTCTGGCAGTATAATGTTTCGTTCTTGCATGACTCTTCCCTGTTACTCTTCACAAAAGCTGTTGCATCCCATTCTTTGGGTTTCTTTAGCTGAAAAACTGGGTGGCATACCCCAGAGCAAGAAGCAGAAGGAGTGGATGTGTAATAGTGATTTAATGAATGTCAAAAATGATCCCTTGCCTCCATGATCTAATTTATCATGCTAGCAAGAACAGGAGTGACTGTAGCAGTGGTACAGCTCTGAGAGTGAAAAACTGATCGCTTTGCCAAATTCCCCAAAGAGAAAAGAGTAGCTCTGTTTAATGGATCACGATAAGTCACAATTGTCATTACTGAATTTCAGGGCAACATGCTTTATTTAGCTCTTTAACCTTGGCCTATTTGTTATCAGCACAGTCAAGAATGGTTTATATTCATTAGGAGACTTGTTTATTTTGTAACATAATCCTTTTCTTTGTTAACATGAAAGCACAGAGCATGAAGCACTGGAAGGACAGTACATCCAGGTCTGCAGTGTTGTTCCATAAAAAATGTCTCTTGATAAATGATTACCAGGATTAGATTTTATAGGCTAGATTCATAAGAAATTTCGGTCTTGTTCCCATATGTTTCAAACATAATAGGAAACATGCAAAAGATACTTAAAAGTGCAGTTCCTGGATATTCATTAAGAGGTCCCTTTTTCTCATATTATTGGTCAGGATAAGACATCTTTCGTGTACTTTGTGGATTTACTCATCTTGGAAGCATTTGTTTTAAGCATGTCAACTTTTTACTGTCATTTTAAACCAGCTTTTTACCTGCATTCCCTAAGGATTATTTAAAAATAAACAGAAAGTAAAAATATTTTTTGTTCCTCTTTCATTTTGCTCATACCCAGCTCCAGGAGAGACTTCAACACTTTGAAAATTATACTAGAACAGGTGGCTGCTCTTTGACTGCACCAAAGTCTTGAATTTTTATAAGTGGCTTGTGATTCCTGCAGCTATTCTTGGGCTCTCAGGTCTCTAACAGAGAGAAAAAGAGAAAGCCTATACAAATTTTATATTAATCTCAAAAATCCAGCTTCTCTGAGTTTCAATGTAAACTGGAAGAAGCAGAAGTACAGGAAAAGTTTCTAGTCACCCTGAAAATTTATATTTAGATTACCTCTTCCGTTTGTCCTTAAACAGACAGATTTATCAAGTAAGTGGAAAATGTCTCCTTAGATAAAACAGATGTAATACCAATATGGAACATCAGAAGCACTGTCTTTCAAGAGCATTGCACTAGATAGTGCTTGGGGCCATGCTAGTGAAGGAATATTAATTCAGAAATACAGATATGTGATCATGGGAATTTAATACAGCTTCTAAGATAGTGAACATAATTTCATTTTTTCAAGTGCTTAAATGTCTTTTAGACTGGTGGTACCTCCTTATTGCATTAATCCAACAGAGAAACTGATATTTTTTCTGCCACTTTATTGATGTGACTCTTTAAAGTTAGCAGAGGCAGATCAAGTGTGGACATTATGTATCTCAGGAATTTTTAAATTTTTTTTCTGGGTGGACTATGAGCTTTACCCTCCTTCTCTCCTCCCTTCTTATCTATGCAGAGGAGATAGTACAGTTCAAATCCTTTACATTTGTCCTACGAGTGGAAGGGCAGACCAAGAATCTACACACAGGCGGCTGGGCACATTTTACATGCAGCAAGAAAGAAGTATTTGTTTGCTTTTTGTGCATGAAAAAAGATCTGCAATGTTCATATTAAAGCTGAACTTTTGAACCTGAAGTGCTCATGTGAGGAATATCTTGTTCACCTATTTCTCTCCTGGAATGTTTTCCATAAAGCTTTATGATGGAACACATAGTAAACAGAAACAATCTTCATCATTCACTGTCATTTAATCTTGCTCACAGTGCACAGTTCATCCCTGCTACACGCTGGATTTTGGGTTTCTTTCCCCCACCTGCACTGGACAGATAAATTTAGGTAGGCTTTGATGTGTTTGTATTTCTGCTTCTAAAAGAGGCATGGGAAATGCACCTGAAACAAAGTAATTTCTGTTTCTTCAACAAAAAATATCTTGTGTAGAGTCTGGCTGTTGAGTCTTTTTCAAAAAAGGAAAGGTAGAATTCAACTTCTAGGTATAAGTGGTGATTTTTTCACATTAAAGAAACAATGATGTGGCTCTTTGCCTTGTAGGTAACACATACAGCTCATAGTGCAGGGGTTCTAGGTGAACTCCCTAAAAGTTGGTTGGATTAAACTGAGTATGGAGTAGGTGCAAAACTGTTTTCCCTGCAAAACTGTTTTCAGGGTAGACATAAAGAGACTTCGCAAGACCAAAAGCTCATTTTAATCATTCTTCTACATAAAAAGCACTCTGATTCCAGCAGGATTTGGGTTCCACAGCAGGAGCCATCTGGAGCTATGACCACACTTAAGGATCTCTGGAAACGCCTTGTGGGTATTCTTTGTGCTTCTGGAAACCCAATGCCATTGACAGACTTCACAAAGTTGTGTTCTTTAATAGAGAGCATAACTGTGGTTGATGAAGGGCTAGAATGCCCAAAGGGTGGTTGAAGCACAGTAGCTTCTGTAACCAGTGGCACACAAGAGAGTATTGTGTCTTGACCAAGTGTTTGCCTGCTGCTGACTCCTGACACTGGACAGAGACCCATTTACAAGGTCCTGTGCCAGAGGCTGTCTCAAGGCTGAAGCACACATCTCTGGAACACCAGCAAGATGTTTTAACCATGCTGCCTCAGGAGCAAGCAAGTATTTTTCACAGAGCATCCTACATTTTTCTCTGAGACAAAAGGACACATGGTCCTTAAAAGGAGTGATTTATGCTCTGCACATAAAGAACTATAGTAAAAACCTGGCTTTCTGCTAGGATGGCACCCACTTCTGAATTTATCCAAGTCCACAGTATTGTTTCCATTAAACCTATAGGTTTGGCGTCATTTAACAAAGAACAACTTCAGAATGAAAATTCACTGTGCCTTGGAACTTGGCATGTGTACTGTTGTGCCTAGAAGCCAACTTCCCTTTTCTCCATATGTATTTTAATAGGTTGATCTGTTTTCAAACAACATGGATCCAAATGGAACAGTGTTCATTTATAAATCTGAGATCTGTCCTCTGCCTCTTAGGTTAAAATTGTGTTTGTTTCAGGATCACTTTTTTTTTTCAGTTCTCACAAGTATCTCAGCAAGTATCCTTAATTCTGCCACTTGACAAGTCTCAAGATTTTTTTTTTTAGAGCTACAGTGCACCTGAATGTCACAGTGGTGTGTCTAAGATTAATAAAAGGTAAGACTGTGATACATATTTATATATTTGAAAGAATAAGGTATCGTGGATGTTTTGGTATTCTGTTGATTTCTGAATTTAAAAATATCTGAATTTAAAAGTCTCCTCTTCAAAATGACTTCTTGTATCATGATATATGCCTGGCAATCATTATGTATAAAATGAATTATTTAAGCCAGCAACCTTGGAAAAACCTATAGAACCTTCCCTCTGTTATGATTCTGCCTATATTTAGCATTACAGACCATAATATTCTTTACTTATTTGTCTCTATATTTGGAAATGTGTTCAAAAGCAGCCATGTCAGAGTAGAGCTATATACTTCCCAGTAACCCTACTTTGTACAAATGGTACAGCATGACCACAGCTAGGCAGTTTGGTCAGGGTAAACCCATATTTTGGGAAGGATCAGACCAACTGGTTATAAGAAAAGCAAGCAGGCAGCACCTGAAAAGCCCAGGGCTTACAAGAAGTTTCAGGTTTACTGTGCATAGGCTCAGCAACATGGGTGGGAAGTTTGGTCTTCCCTTCTTCCCTGAAAGCACTGGCCTTGTACCACCAAGCCACCACTCAGAGTATCAAGGGCCTTGGCTTGAATTCATTATATCTTAAAAAGAAAATGCCAAACAAACAAAAATCCCCAGTCCAGGTTACTCTTAATACATAACATGAGCACAGGACTGTCTAACCTCTCATAAGACCATTCATAAAGCCTGGAAAAATACATCGAGTTATTGCTGGAATTGAATTACTGACTCATTTAAAGGCATTCTTCCCTCTAAGACAGTTCAAGCAACATGCAAGTTCAAGGAAAGAGGTAATGAGATCAGGGAGTGATAATGCACATCAGATTAAGCGTGTGGTTAAGGGAAAATGAAGCAACCAAAATGAAAATCAAACAGAATTCTGGGCTGCATGACAAAGGCAACAGCTTTTCTTATACATGGATGAAGCTGCTTTTAGGATATTATGTATGACTTGAGGCCTGCTGGATATGGAGAGAATGATAAGCCTTTTTTTTTCTGTTAAACCTCAAGAACTACTTCCCTCAGAGTTATGAGAGGATGAGAAAAATAAGTCCAAGTGTTTGAAACTTAGGAAAGTTAAGTCAAATCCTACCTCTTTCCTTCCCTTGGGACTCAACAGCAACTTGTGCTAGACACTTCCAATATGCAATCACATATTGTGAGAGAATTTCAGATGCAGGGTGTAGAAATCTCTCAATCTCAATTCCCAAAGTCCTCAAAGTTAAAAGAGGAATTAACAACAGATAGCACTGAAATGGAGGCTGAGCTCAACCTGGAAACTTAAGCCACCATCTCTAGGTTCAGCTACCACTAAGGAGTCATAAAGTCTACCTCTAGTAGAAATTAAAACTAAACCCAAAACCAAACCAAACCAAACAACAAAAACAAACAAACAAACAAACAACAAACAAAAAAACCAACATAAAACCAAACCAAACCAAAACCATAAAAAGGGTGAGATTATTTTCCTCTGAAACACCCAAAAATGTTTATTTCCTGGAACAAAGAAGGAAAAGGAAAGGAGTTGAGTAGTATGCTTTTGTAACAAAGCATTTCAATATGAGCCAAGCTAGAGCTGCCCATCACCTCCTGAGTGTTACATCTTAGTGTCCTTCCCACCCCTCTCTCCAGTAACCCACTTTCCCAAGACACGCCACAGTGCCTATCACGTGTTAGGTCAAAAGAAAAAGTACTGATAGTAAGGGGCCATAAAGAGCACAGGGGAATGAAACATCCAAACCACATATGCCTCAAAATGCTACTGTGGCTCACACAGATACTTTACTATGTAGAACTACTTCCAAGTCAATATTCCAATTCAATGCATTTAGAGTTTTAGATGTGGGTCACTTGGATTAGAAATGATTCATT
Organism: Corythornis vintsioides; assembly: GCA_025447755.1. NCBI lineage: Eukaryota > Metazoa > Chordata > Aves > Coraciiformes > Alcedinidae > Corythornis > Corythornis vintsioides. The sequence continues at coordinate 71,112 of JAOEGS010017787.1, forward strand.
TTCCCCTCCACTGGAAATTTAAGAGTCTAGCAATACTGAAAGTTTTCCCCCAAATAATCAATTTACAAGAGTTGAGTGTTGCCAGAAGGTTTCTGAGGACTTGTCAGTCATAAAACAGAAAGCAAAAGATCATATAACCATACCAACAAAGAGGTCCAAGATGCAATTATTAGGGCTGCTGACCTCTTCTTCACCCTTTGCCTGCATAAGGGGAAGATGAATACATTAAACGGAGAGGTCAAGCTGTCCTTGGCCTGAGAATAGAGAAATCAGGACAGTCTAGACTTTCATCTGCATTGAAAGTTTGGAGAAGAAAACAAAAGCAATAAAGCTGAATAAGGTGACAGCTTGAAAGTCATGATGAGAAGACTGAAGATGAATGATCAATACAAAACATCCGTTCTTTTTTCACTGCTACAAGTTTCATTTATGTTTTACTGGATATCCCAGGTCCTCCTTTTACCAGCTCATTGCTTTTATTCCTTCTGATGCTTTCCACTAATTTTGTCTGTGCAAAGCCCTATCAGCAAATTAGTAGAGTTTCCCTTAAATTGAGGTGAAATGTTAAATCTTACTCTGTGCACAGTCATACCAGTAGTTTGACTTCAAAGCATTTAACTGCTTTGCTAGACTGCAGCTGAGAAAGGAAATGCAGAGCAAGACAGGAGTATTTTAACAGCAGTCTATAGCCCCTGGATCCACCATTCCCAGTAGATCATCCCAAAAATATCCACCTAGTGTGATATGTTCCCAGAGCCAAATACCAAGAGAAGCACTCTCCCTTGTATTTTGTAACCTTGCATGAATTTGGCAAGAATTAGAGAGCTCACTTTGCTTAACCACACAGAACTTGTGGCATAACACAGGTGGCAGGTGAGTGCAGTTGTCATTTCCAAGCATGACAATTCACTCCTACAATAAAAAATAAAAATACAAAACACCTGCCCCCATATACCCAGCATCACCCAAGGCATGGTCTCATACATGAAGTCCAAATAATACTCTGTGGGTATTTGCAGTCAAATGCCACCCACACATCCAACCATCAGGCATGAAGAAGCTGAGTTATCATCTAACAGAACCAGAACTATCTCATAAATCTGTTCCATATTCTTTGATGGTGGCTTTGCTGGGGGGAATTTTTCTTATTATTTTATTTTTCAGTGTTTATGGAGCTTTTTGCTCTTTTTTTACATAGCTGGTAAACTGACCTTTTGACTTCTGCAGCTATTTTACAATAAATTAAGTGCAAAATCTTTCTTGGCAGCCAGTCACTTTGGATTTTCCATATCTATTAACACTCCAGAATTTCAAAATAGTCTCACACCAGTTAGTTTAGCATATGCTAAGCAAAACTTTCCTACACTGCATTTTTTGCCTATCATTTGTCATCTGCAAATAGAGTACGAAAGAATTAACTTCCTGAAAACAGCAGCATGTTCTGTATAGAGGGTATTGCTAAAAATACATGGCAATAAAGAAATAGAGTATAGGCCACTAATCTGGGCTGGGATCTCTCCAGTTCTAATGATGCCTTCACAGGCCTCTTCCTGCAAACCCTGGTTGTCTGAGAAACCAAAGGAAAGCTGTGAGGAGGCTCACCTGAACAGGGAACTGGAACCCGTTTGCACTCCAGGACACTGTATTTGAACAGATACTGCTCTGAGTGTGCTCAAGGAGAGACAAATGCACTGCCTGAGAAGAAAAAGACCCAGGTTTTTTGTACTTCCTAATTTCCACTTGCTTTAGCTACAAACAGGTTAAGCTGCAGTGCTGAAATGATGCTCCCAGGGTCCAGAGACATTGAAGACAACACAGCTCTGGAGTTCTGGGAGGCACCACAGCAGCAGAGTCCTTCAGGCGTTCTCCCAAGGACACTGCACTCCTCCACTGCTTCATGGAGAGCAAAATCTGTTTGTCACAGGCCAGAAGTTTGTCTCGATTCTCAATATGCAAAGTAAGGATAATACTATTTATCCCATGGGGAAGGCTTAGATAATGTGTATACATGGCTTTCAAAACATAATCCACTCCAAGGTCAGCCCTTAGTTCATTTTACGGAGCTAGATTTACATGTCTGCAGACACTTTTCAGAGGGAGCTCGGAGGTGACCCTAGAAGTGGACATCCCTCTGCTGAGGGACACCCTTTTATCAGCTAATAATCGGAAGGGGAAGAGGCAATCAGCTGGGTTACACTGGCACAATAACATACGTTTGATGAATAGCTGTGTACTGAGCAACATCATCCATCGTAGCCTATTAGGGCACAGAGAAAAGTGGTGAATTAGCTTCACGCTAAAAATGAATGGTTGGTCCGAGCACCCTGATAAGGTGCGAAGCACATCCCGGTGATTAGCTGGGTCGGTACTAAAGAACATCAGGAATTCACTTCTGCTGCTCTGATTGGTAATTAAGTGACTCGTCTACTGGCCGACAGTCCTGTACGCTTCCCCAGGCAGTTGTTAGTTCTTCGAAAACCACTCCTGACAAAATGAGGTTTGCCCTTGGTACACAGATAATGAGACTCAGCTTGACAGGTGTGGCGCGATTAGAGCGCTGCACACGCCGCTCTTTCTGCTATAGCCGCTCCGCAGTAAACACACTCATTACAACCCGCCGGTCCCCGGAGGCAAAGCATGTTTGACATTATTAATTGGCTTTTCTGTATAAGGAGTCAAATAGATGAAAAGGTTTATCAAGCTGAAATAATTAATTTTGCCTGAATTCGCTGACAGTTCAGTTCTCCTGCAAAAGACCATTTTAAGGGTTTGGTTGAGTTTCTTTTTTTTTTTTTTTTTTTTGAATTTCAAAGTTCCGACGACATAATAGTGGCAAAAGTGGAGCTTTTTAGCAAATTATAATTAAAGGGAATTTAATTAATTCAGACCTGAGAAAAGGTTGAGTGTGCAGGGGGGAACTCCTATCTTTGTCTATACAGAGGTCTAGATGGTAGAACATATCATGGCTTAATAATGCATTAATTTTAATCTAATCAAAATATAATAATAGAGGTAATTATGATTAAAAATTATCGTGCTCCAATATTGGTATATTTAAACACTTAATACTTATGCTGCTTCCAGTTAGCAAAAGTTGTAATTGTTGCACTCAAATTTAGCTTATTTAATGATAGAGCTTATATTCATGAGGTTAATTGAATAAATCATTGTAATAACTCATGGTGAAACTATTATTATCTATCAGGTTCTAATTTCACTTTGAAAAGAAGAAGAAAGAAAAACTCAGAAGTTATTTTTCTTAGTTATCTCCCCAAAAGACAGTAGATATTCTCTCAAATAAACTTCAAGATAGCATCTGATTTAAAAAATCCAAAACATACTTCTCATTCACGTTTCAAACTTACACACTCTGTGGCTTATTTAGCCTTTTCAAAGCATGCCAATGTCACTTAGCAAATGTTTTAAACCTTCCACATTAAAACATCCAGATAAATATTGTATAATTATGTGCATTTGTTCTGTTTACAAGCCATTCTGTAATAATGAAAACATTCACCTTAAAATTACAAAGGCATAAGAACTGAAACTTAAGAAAAGTTCCTGTAATATGCAAGTAAAAAAAGGAATAGAAAACCTGGGAAGAGTGGGTCAGCAGTAGCTTCTACATAGTTGTTTTTTAATACATCTTATAAAAATCCTTTTGACCTTTTCTGACAGACATGAGCATACCACAGAGCAAAGCAATGAAAAAAACTTCTCTAGTAAACCAGTTATTTTTGCTGGAGCCTTAGTGGCCCATAACCATTAGAACATTTCACTTCATATAGTGTGTAGACTCTTCCAAAGTATTCAAAATGTTTCAAAACAGCAACAAGGGAGTTTTTCTACATTTAAAGCAGACTTTCTACTATCAAATACTCCATAGTTTGGTCAACAGTGATAGAATTCATGAACAACTGTTTATTGCCAGTTAAACAGAAAAAATTTAGGAAGCCTTGATTATTCATCTATCAGAGATTAAGTAACACACGTGTCAAAATGTCAATATATTTTTGTTGCCGTTTGAAAAATATTTGTAAATTTTTTAGTCTTTCAAGTCTATATAAATATATTTCTGAACAGAGTGATGGGAATCTGGAAAACCAGTATCATCACAACTGTAAAAGTCAACGCACCAGTCAGTTTTAATGGAGAAGGATGCCACTGCCAGTGAAGAGAGCAGCAGATGGACTCCTGGGATACCTTGCAGTTCATGGTTTGACCCACTCATCTTTATGGACTCACATGGGCAAGGAGAAAGGGGAAAGCAGAGGGAACCACTTTGAAGGTCATATCCAGAATAAGAGAAGTCCTACACAGTAACAAATTGTAATATATACCAGCAACTTAATATTTGTTTCCAGAAATGCCATCTTCCAATAGTGCAAACATCTGTGCACTCACAGTGGAGCACTCAGCAAATCATCAAAGGGATGAGAAAAGAGGACCTTTAACAACATTACTGATGCCCTTTGCCACACTCCATGATACTTCTAATATTTTATCTAGTATGTATTACATTAACCTTCCTAATTGGCTACATAATAAAACTCAGAGGATGTTATGTTAATGTAAATAGGGAACTGAAAATCGGGACAGCAGAGCAGGAGAGATGGGTATGAGCTGATCTGTGAGTATTAACCAAGTTTTTTTGAAGATTTTAGTTGGCATTTTCCATAAGTAGGCTTAATTCTTGTGTCTTACAGAAAGGAATTCACATGCTAATTCTAAAAGTAATTTATTTCGGATTTGTAATGACTTCTCTCACACTAACAAATGCTGTCTTAAAAGGTCTGGCAAAAAAACCCACACAACAAAAACAAAGACCCCAAACCCATCTAACACATTCTTCTGCTAATAGAATTAATAATTCTACATCTTACAACTTTTGTTTTCAGCAGTTTTATTTAATAAAATTCTCCCACCTAGAAGGATTCTGTGTCAATATGGTCAGTAGAAGAATATCCTGGGGGAAAGCACATCTGCCCAGCACCTCCCTTTCATTCATTAACCCACCAGGGGCTAACACTAATTAGATCAGGCTGCTCATTTTAAGCTGATAATTGATTTAAATAGGTTGCTCATTTAAAATAGAATAAAAACCTGCTAAACATTTGGTGCTTGGGTTTTTTTCATCTGCAACTTTCAATTGCTTGTGCAATGTAGCATAAAATGTAGAGGTCTCCCTTTGCTAAAAAGGCCATAAAATTAATTACAATGAGTATGAATTGTGCAGGGTGAGGGGGTGGGGAAAAATGAGTGCTGGAGTTGGTGATGACGAAGAATCAAAAGCAATAGAGCTTGATTTTTAAAGCAGAATTTTAAAAGTAACTTGGCTATCTGAACCATTCGGTTTATAGACTTTTTTTTTTTTTTTTTTTTTTTATCCTTTAAGAGACGGGCCAGTTTAGAACATCCAGAGAGACTTCATATGTCTTCTAAATTCCCATTGCTGGGTGCACAAACATTATCACATACTGCTTGAGGTTTCCATTGTCACTCTTCAATTAATTAATATCTCTGCTTGGACATGATCTGTCCAAGCATGTAAATAGAAATCTTCATTTCATTATTGGGACAGTGCGAAACCTCAGTCAATGTGAAAATATTCCCTTAGCGAAGCTGCAAATCAAAAACTTCAGTTGTGTGTACCTCCGTAATTTACAACTTGTTTCTTCCAAATCTAAATAAATAATTACCTTTTCAGCCATCTGTAACTGTTGGTTTATACAAGGCTCAGACTTCAGTCCAGGCTAAGCCTCAGCATTTGCTGTTTATTTAGCCTGCATAAGTATCTAAATCTGCAAGCTTAGCGTGCACATGCACACAAGACAAGTAACAGCAGCTAGAAGTAAGCTGAAATAGAAACTCTTGACAAAACTGAAGAGATTTTAAAGCAGGATTACCACTGGACAGAAATAAAAGTTACTGTGATGTTTTACTTTTAACCCCACTTAATAAAGCAAAGTTCCTGACACTCCACCCTCTGCTGCAGCTCAGTTTCTTGCCTTGCACACCGGTGGCACCCTATTTGCCCACTTATAAATTGTATCCTTTCTCCCACTTGCAACAAATTCACCCAGAGATTCAGACTTTGAAGTTCAGAGGGTTCAAGGACTGTCTGCCTTCAAAAACTATTCAAGAGCACTCACTAGTGGCTGAAAATTAACACAGCACCTTAAGAGGCCATTTCTCAGCCTGTTTCGTTCATGCCGTTTTAAATCGTAAGGAAGACAGCAGGAAGACAATAAACACCCTTTCCATAATTCTGTATACAGGCACCAGATCATTTTCTCGGTTAATGGCAAACATTATATACTAGTAAGCAGTTTTTTTTTGAAGTCAACCAGTTGTGAAATGCATCGAAAACAATACATTTCTCAGTTGCTATCAATGAGTATTGAAAATAATTCAATTGCTTACATTTTACATGAGTGCCTAAATGAGTCAGTTTGGAACAAAACTTATGTTAATAAAACAAGCTTTTTATTTTAAAGAGAGATGCTGATTTATTCCCTTGTATTTCAATTTGCCACTGAGCACGTTTCCCACATTCTCCTGTTAGGTGCACTAATATATAAGTGTGCAAGACAAGAAAATGCATGTGAACAATCAGTTTAATTGACAGCCTGCTGTAACAGAAGCACACAGATTGCATGAACTTAATGACTGTGCTGCAGCGGTGCACCTGGTTTAGTTGCACTACAACTTCCAGTGGCAAAAGGCATCTGAAAGCAGGTAAAACTGCAGTGCCAAAGGGAGTGATTTTACAGTTTCCCCATCACACCTCTCTAAATGGTAGTAACCTGTATGGGTTACCTGTGAATGTGTATAAGGACCAGTGCCCCAGAACGCTGGGGTCAGCTGGCATCCAGCACAGCACAGGGCTCCTTGTGCAGTCGGGTTGGTGAGTGCTGCCTCACCAAGGGCAATGGGCTCCTCTTTGAAGCACAGTGCTATAGAGAAACAGATTGCTGCTATTATGGAAAGCTGCCTGTTTCCTAGATTAACGATGAGGTAATTTAGAATTTACATATGTGTGAAGAGGGACTGTTGTGATCCCAAGGTAATATATCTGTGGTACAATAATGCGGGCGATAGAGAAAAAGGTGAATCAAGGAAGGCAGATAAGAGGAAAGCGAAGTGTCTCTGGTGTCAGTGCCAAAGAGAGGCCTAACAAAGCACCAGGCTCAGCTCAGCGTAAAGTAGAGGTGTTGCTGGAACAACAGAGCTGAGCTGGGAATGGCGGGTGCACAGCAAGGGATGTTGGAAAGGTCAGTGAAGCAGTTTGCACAGCTGTTCATCCAACTGGGCTCCTCTAGCCACAAGTCCTTGCCCCTGACATTTCAGCAGCTAAAAACCAGGCTTTGCTGCTACCTTTTGACTTGCCTCAACACCTTCAAGTGCCACTGGGAGCTGAGAGGTTTTATCTGGACAAAGCTAAAAGCACTTGAGCCTCACTTAGCCCTATATTCCAGAAGCTGTAATACATTTGCTCCAGCAGCAGCTGGTTGGATGTGCTGCCTCAGACCTGAGCCCCAGGGAAGCAAAGGGATTTGCCCGTGGCTGCATAGGCAGTCAGCAGCAGAGCAGGGAATCACTGCTGACCCTGGGTGAATGTTTTGAGCTATACAGTGTCCTCCCCAAACACAGGGCTGAGTCTGGAAGCAGAGAAAACAGGCCTGCATTCATCCAGAGCTGATGGCAGAGAAGTGATCAGCTGCACTGTGAAATTACAGCATCATCCCTGAATTCTAGTATACAAAAAATAGATCTGTTTTTTAATATTGGCTTTGTCCCACTTTGACCTTTGTGATGCATGAGTTTTGGGGGTCAGGAAGGAAGCCTGAAACCACCATAAATCTGTTACATTCTGATTAAGATTTCTGTCATCTATCCCATTTAGAGTAGCAAAAATAATTATTGGCAGTAGCACAAAAAAAAGTTGTTCTTGGTCATCATACATGAGCTAAGCAGAGGGTTAAGTGGGAGTAGCTTAAATCTGAGACACCAGTTCTTCCTTATTCAGAAAATCCTTGCATGCTGAACTTGTCAGTGTTAACTCTCATCTGCCACTATATGTCCAGAGCTGCTTGTGTAAATAAAGGCCAGTGTGTTTACACTAATGACAAAAAAGTTGTCATCAAACTGAGCATCAGAATAGCCAGTCATTCAGTCTGAATCTTGTCTCCTTTTATTTTATGCTTTTCCTTCTTTTTAAGTGGTCAGCCCTATTTTTGTTATCTTTTTCTCTTCAGTACATTTCAGTATCTGTATTTTTCCTTAGAATACTTAATGTATCTTTTAATGTTTCTGTAATTTCTCTCATTTATGCATGCCTTCATTTTAAGACACAAGTTCTTACAGCTTTCAATTATATCAAAAAATATTTTTTTCTGTGCAACTTCTGCTTCCATCTCCTCTGTACATTGTTCTTAGTCTTACTTCTATGTTTTTGTACTAACGTAAAATAGCATAATAAATGTATATTTCTCTCCTTCAATTTCCATTTATAACATTGATAATATTGATGCCATTACATCCCTTTACTATTTCCTGAAGTTTTCCCACTTATTTTCAGTGGGGCTTTACTTTCCTTTTTTTTTCCTTCTGCAGTTCTAGGACAGAAGAGGATGCATTCCCTCTTGTCTGGGGAACTGATAAACTTTTCTGTGCTTACATAGGTGAACCACTCAGATTTCTAGGAAACCCAGTTAGGCTTCTTTTATTTGGAAGTCCAGTGTATCATTTCTGATTTAGAACATTCATCACATCAAAAAGGGTTCTGCCCAGATCGCTGCTGTAGTTACTGAGGTTCAGTAAAGAGTATGAGAAATTTTTAACCACATCTTTTGGATGTGGTTTTGAGGGACATGTTTTAGGGGTGAACTTTGTAGAGTAGGGCTGATGGTTGGACTTGATGATACCAAGGGTCTTTTCCAACCTGAATGATTCTATGATGCTATGAAATGGAATTTACAACCAAATCCTCAAGGTCATTTCAGGCACAAATCTTGGAGAAAGTTGCCTCAGTAGCAAGCAGTAATCTCCCTTACACAAAGGTCTGGTGTCCTCTTGAGAGGAGGCTGAGTGCTGGCTAGAGCTTTACTAATATTGTAGTTTGAGTAGACATTAAGGGCTGTCGTGATTTTTAAGTGCTTCTCAGTCATGGTTCTTAGACTCAAGAGCACTTAGAGTGGATAGCTAAAAGATTTTTCCATTCTGTTTCCTTTCTCCAAAATGGAGTAGTTTATAAGGAGTTCAACTTCCTGTTTGCTTGTTTGTTTGGTTTTGACTTTTAATACTGGGGGATTTAAATTACCTGTACTACTGGGGCCAGCTCAGCAGAAACACACAACAGGAGCAGTGTACTTGCAAGCAGATTGTGCAAGTGTTTAGTTCGTGGTGTGTTTTCTTTTGTACTGCTGTAGTCAGTAACTGCTCTGGACCCCGTTCCAGGACACAAGCCAAGAATGAGAAATAAGGCTGCAAGCGAGACAGCAATTCACAACCACAGTATTGTTTGACTTGGAGTACTCACCAGGGTAAAACCTAAAACAGGAATACAAGATACTTTAAGTAACAGATGCTGATTTTAATCTTTCTGGTAGTTAGGAAGTCCACCTTGCAGAGCCACATGCAGCCCACGGAGCCACGAGGGACCTGGCAGAGGGATTTCTACCTGGTTATGTCAGCAAGGAAATGACAGCAGGGGCAAGTGTTGGTAAGCACCCAAGGCAATCGGTAGAGTAAGTACGAGGCACATGAATATATGCTTTGTTAGAGAAAAGGACTATGCTATCAGTGAAAATAAGCAGCAGCTGATTAAGAAGATGAATGGTCAAAATGGGGAAAAAATACCTGTATTCTAGTTTGCTAGGAATTTTTAGCCAAAAACATGACAGACTTTGAACATATAGACTGCATGAGAAGGCAAAGATAAATCCGTTTTGCTACAATTTGGAAACAAAAGAACACAGGCAAAGGAAAATAGACACTGGGGGTGTGATTGTGCTTGAAGAGAGAGAAAAACATTTAAAAACTGCTGTAAATTTCCAGCACCAAAGTCGGGTAAGACAGCAAGAGAGAATCACCATCAGAGCACTTTGAAATAGTACAAAGATCTTGGAAACATGTATCCTAGATATCAAAAGAATTTGGTGTAATACAAAGTCTTAAAGAAAAGTCCTCTTTAATTTTCTGATAATTTGTGAAGTTTATGATGAAGCTTTAAAATTATTCAGGAAACATTACAGTATGAAATTTAAATTTGGGAATTCAGCACAAATTATGTACGGGATGATATAAACTTTCTAATTCCCAGAGTAGTTGTTGTTTGAGCTGTTCAGAAAATGTTGACAAAAATTTCATTTTAATGAAAAATAAAACCTCTCTCAAAACTGTTTGTGATTTCCTACTCCAGCCCACATTCCCAGTTCCTACCCGTCTTTGAGACTGCTCTGGGTGGGATCCAAAGCCTGTGAAAGCAATGGACAGGATCCCACTGGCATTCAGCAGGTGGGACATGAATGCCAAGTCAGTGTCGGGATGCCTCTTGAAAGCCATATCTCTCGCTGCAGATCCCAAATATCATATCTAGGCCTGAAATAATCCTCTGTAAAATGAGACACAAAGGCTTTGGATATTTTATGGTCAAACTTACTAGTGCAAACACAATGGCAAACAGTAAATTTGTAAGGATGGCAATCACAAAATGAAAATAGCCCAGGCATATTCAATGGGAAAGGTATGTACTGTGCTGTCCAAGTAGGGAATGCAAATTTTACTATTCAGAGAGGCCCACAACTATCAGCTCAGGCAGTGTTTGTACCCTGGCCCTGCATCAGCTGTGATTTTACCATTAGAGAGAGGCTGAACACAATCATGACTGCGTGCCTCTGCAGCCCACCTCTCCATCCAAGAGCAACATCCTTTCAGTCTGCTTCATGTGCAAACTGGGGTTCTCCACAAGCACCCAACACTTGCATGCTCTTTCCCTTTGTCCCCTTGAAATGCGACATAAAGCAAAGTCAGAAGAGCAATGCACAAGTCCTAAGGGAAAGAATCCTACTGTCAAACCTTACAAACCTACTGTCCCGGCCCACCAGAGCTGGAAATGAGAGTGCCATGTACCAGATAAGAAAAACCATGCAGATAGTCCAGGACATTTTCTGGCACCTTCACGGTTACACTGTTTCCCAGAAATACCTGGTCTTTTAATTCAGATGAAACTTATTTGTGTGAAAAGGATAAAATAAAGAAGATTCAATGTCATTAAGATAAACCATAACTATCAATAACAGCAATAGAAGGCTAAGAGCAAGAGTCATGAAAAATAATTCCACGAAAAGGCTAAAATTAGCTACTAATTTATTAGACTTAGTAAAAATGCAATCCACTGAATAAGAATCATCCTGGGTTCTGTCACTTGTGTTACCTAAAAGAACTGCATAACAGTATTTTCTGCCCTTAAAATCTCTGATTATAGAAGAAAATTTCCCAGTCAAAACAGACTGTAAGAATTATAAATTAATTGTATTTGTTTACAATTTCTATCAAAGTGAGATTTTTTGTTTGAGTGATATTTTTAAAAGGAAAATTGTTACCCTTGCTGAAAGAAACACCAAAACCCTTCAAATAGAAACATTTCAGCCCAAGTGAGTCAAATGGTTTTCACCAAAAGCCTCAAATTTTAGCAACATCACAAGGTACAGAATCACAGAAGAAGGAGGGAGTCTACCTTCATGCCCTACAGATTCACCTTCAGGTACAACTTTCTTGAGCTGTGGCAGAAAAAAGCCTGTAAGAGCTCTGTACAGCAGGCATGGATACCTAGCCAATGAAAAAGAAACTTCAATACTACACTGACTTTATACCCTGGGCTTTAGGATTCTTTGGCTGAACACCATCCACATGTACAAATCATATATAGAAAGAAGAGTGAAATGTCAAGGAGGTAGCTGTGATTTTAAAACAGCAGGTAAAATTTCAAATACTATTTTATTTCATGCTGACTTCCTAAACTGCATCTAAATTATAGCACTGATTGTCCACCAAGGAAGTGGAAATAAAAGCTTTTAGTTTATTCTCCTTTGTGTTCTTAAGGGTATCCCCATGTCATAGCTGGCTATATAGACAGGCACTATCAGTGCCAGCAATCTTTAGATAGTCCAGGATCAGTGTTAAGGAAAACTTCCAAATGGAGAAAATACAAATCAACGTCATCTACCACAAACAGATTTTTAACCAGTTCTTATAAAATAAAAGCAAATGGTACAGATTTTATGTCTCCTGGTTTGTCATGAGGTCCAAAGGCATTTATTCTCCTTGGATGAGGTTTTATTTGTCTCTGCCTCATTTGGGTTCTCTGGTGTGCTGCAGCATCCTGCAGCCATTCTCCCTGACAGAGCCTTTGGGGGGGTATTTTTCTCTATCATGCTACATGCTTTCACTGACCTTTATGGAAGATATTTCCCCTTTCAGATTTAATTAAAATGGGTCAGATTCAAAACCTATGGGTGAAGAAATGGCATACATACTTACAAGAAAATACACACATTGATATTAATCTACAGTTTGCTTTTAAAAATTTACTTATTGTGAGGCAACTAGCTTAAAGTACTATCAAAAAGACTGAGATTTCCCTCCATCAGTCATAATGAACACATGTACTCCTATTTCTTTCATAGTTTCAGGAAATAATAATAATTTTTGTAGCAGGAAAGTTAATCTGTCAGGATTATAGTATTCAAAATGAGCTGTAAAGAGAGGGCAAGAACCATAAACGATAAATACTTGTAAACTAATTGCTGGTTTTATTTTATCAAGCCACAAAAAATGTAAAATACTCAGCTCCAGGGATTCTAAATGGATTGAACAATATTTTTTTAAAGAAATCTTTCATTTGTTTTATTTCAGAATAATGAGTAAGTGCCCCCAGGACAGTCTTGAAAGGAGATAATGCATCTCAAGAGCTGACATTCTTTTTCTGGCAACATATTCTAACTGTAAAATTATTTGAATTAAGCAACTAGACGGACTGGCTGTCAATACTGCAAAGAAGCTTTACAAAGCTGCCTTAGTTGCACTGCTCAGATACAATTATTTTTCAGTATTCAAAGTTGTCAGGTATATTTTCATCTCATGTGAAATCACAATTGTCTCTTTAAACTTCACATGCCACATAAGAGATCAACTAACCCAAGCAGTGAGCTGCTTGGGAATCCAGAGATTTGTCCCTGTTAAAGCCTTGGCAGCTCACTGTGTTTCCAGCACTCAACTGAGGGGACAGGACAGGGCATTTGGACCACCAGAGAAATATCAGTGCTGTGGTCCTTTCTGGAAGAGCACATCCAGTGTTCATGGCAGACTGTCAGCAAGCCAAAGAGTAGTTTATTTATTTATTTTCTTTCCATTTAGTGTGTATAATGGAGTGAGGGGGTTCAGAGCTTGCTAAGTATGAAGGGGAGGCCTGGTCCCAGGGAACTCAGAAGAGTTTAGGAAATAGCTGAATGGACATGCAGGGCAATTTTGACAAAAAGGAAAGAAGAAAGAAAGAAAGAAAGAAAGAAAGAAAGAAAGAAAGAAAGAAAGAAAGAAAGAAAGAAAGAAAGA
>JAOEGS010017792.1:0-17837 GCA_025447755.1 Corythornis vintsioides
CGCGCCGCAGCCCCCCCCCCCCCCCCCCGCCCCGGCCAAATGCCGCCCCGGGGCCTAGGCGCGAGCGGGGGGGGGGGGGGGGGTGGGGGTCGCGCCTCTTTCCCGAGCGCACAAACAAGCGGCGGCTGCGTCGCCTCGGCAACGGGGCGCGCGTGCGTGCGCGCGTTGCGACCGTTGGCGGCGCGCGGCGGGCGCCGTCGCCTTCCCCTCACGTCTCGCCTCAAGCCGGCGGCGGGAAATGCAGCGGGAAAGGCGGCGAGAAGCCGGTGCCCGACCGCTGTGGGGATAATCCCCGGGCCTAGCCCTCCAGCCGGGAGGAAGAGGCTGGACCCCCTCCAGGCCTGAGCGGGGCAGCTCCGGAGCGCCGGCGGACGGGCCTCGGCTCCTCTCCGCCTCCCCGTTTGCGTGCGGGCTGCTCGCAGCTTCCAGCCCTGGGTTCGGCTGCACCAAGCTAGGAAGCTCTTCCTACGTTAGTAGTATTAGTGCTGGCTTTTAGCTAGACCAGGTAAGTCCCGACAGTTGTCTGTCTGAACGCTTGGTGGTTTGGTTGCAAGCAGAGCGTTTTCTGCCCATGTTCACTGCACACCAGCACTGGCACAGGAGGGTGCACCTGAGGCTTTTTTTGGGGACAGCGTTTCACAGAAGCACATCAGTTTGGAAAACTGGTCTAAACGGATCTGACTGATCCATTCTAAGCTGTTCTAAGCCATGAAGGCTTAGCTTTCATGGTTCGGGTGCTTTAAGACATAGTCATAAGTGTTTAGCATGTGACTTGCATCCCAGAGCTCTTCACTTGGAAGCCCTGAACCCTGTATGTACAACACAGAACCAAAAATCATGGTTTATTTTGCTTGCAGAGACAGGTGTTGAGGCAGGCAGCAGTAGGTGAGCATGCAAGTCAGCTCAGTAGAAGCTGCTGGTAGTTGATGTTTTGTGTACTTGCTATCAGTTTGTTCATTCAGTTCTCCAGGGTGCCTCCTTTTTGTTGACCTTGCTTCTGTTTGACTCCCAAATGTAATTCTGTGTGGCCCTTTAGCTTTTCCACCTCAGACTGGATGGAAAGAGGTAAAAAGGTCATGGAATGGGGGGATGAAAACTTGAATTGGGAGCTTGCTGTATCTTCCACATCATAGGATAGTGTGATGTTCTTGCAAAACATCATGCATAAAGCAGAAAGTGGGTGGGGGAGGGTTTATCAGAAAATCATAAATCACACATGCCAGAGGTTGTGCAAGCAAGGAAAGAAATCATTCTTTCCTGGAAGCTCACACCCTGACTTTGGCTGCTTTTGTAGCCAAGCCCTGGCTATGTTGGGTTCAGGTTTATGGATCTGCAGGTATACAGGCTGGTGTCCAAAATGAAGCTACAGTGTTAAAGTTGAAAGTTGGAGACTTTGTTTTCTATTTAAAGTTAAGAGGAAATTTTAGCTAAGCAGCTTGTAGTTGGCTGTGTTGGTGATTGGTGGATGAGCATTGATTTGATAGAAGGTGGTGCACTAAGTAAGTAATGCCTCCTAACCAGCTTGGTTTAGCTTTCATTTAAATGAAAACACCATTCTGATAAGACAGGGATTCCTATTGCTGAGCTGAGCCCTCATTTGGGCCCAGCT
Organism: Corythornis vintsioides; assembly: GCA_025447755.1. Taxonomy (NCBI): domain Eukaryota; kingdom Metazoa; phylum Chordata; class Aves; order Coraciiformes; family Alcedinidae; genus Corythornis; species Corythornis vintsioides. Next base: position 1,610 of record JAOEGS010017792.1, read on the forward strand.
GGGGAGTTTGGAATCCCTTTGCCCACCAGTCCTTCCATCATTGTCTCCCATCCAAAGAGCAGCACACCCTTCTGCCCACAGCTGTGTGCCAAAGACCTGGGCAGTGAGAGAGCATTGCTGGGCCTTCCAGCATAGCTCATTTAGCTCTTTCCTACATTTTATTAGTACCATGAATTGGCTGTTTGTTCTTTCTATCAAAACAAGAGCAGGTTGAGAAGTAAACATTAGTAGTTGGGAATTGCTTGACTTGAGAAACAGTGAACTAGGAGGAAAAAAATCCAACCAAACCATCCCTAACACTCCCACCCTCATTAAAAAAAAAAACAAACCAACAACAAAATGACTGTCTTATAAATTCTTAAGATAAATTGGATGAAATAATGAGTTTTAAGGGAAACATGTTTCATACTGGATTGTGTATTCATGTGATTATTAGTTAATTACTTCAGGTTTTTTGTTTGTTTCAAAACAAACTACCTATGATATTAAGCAGATTCCAGTTTAAAAAAAAAATAATCTTTTTTTCTTTTTTATTATTATGCCAGGAAATAACATCCAGAAACACCTTTAAGCAGGTTAGAGGGGTTTCAGATGCATGTTCCCAGTGCAGTTTAAAGTTAAAAGTACCTGCTTATCTAAAAGTTCTTAAATTGTTGAATAAGGATACTATATACTAAAATAATCTCCTGATAGTGATAGTTCAGATACATCAAGACATATGTAGTAATTGAAAGGAAATCCTGTTGTCAGTTTGGGCTAAAGTAGAACCTTAGGACTGCCAGAATATAAAGGTTATTTCTGTCTGCCTGCTCTGCTCTTTAAATTCACCCCTCATCTTCAACTGAGATAATATTCAGATGGACTTTGACCAAGTGGGATGGAAAAAGAGGGATTTTTCTTTTATAATAGCTCTTAGAAGGAGCCTTTAGGGACATGAAATAACCAATTTGATTCCAAGCATAGAAGGTATATGGCTAATTTATTCTTAGTGTGTATACTTTTTCACTGGAAAATAAGAAAAGAAACAGAAGCTTTAGTTTAATCCATGTGGTCTGCCACAGGAATTTAGTGTAGGAGGGATTTTGAGAGAAAGGATTTATTTTTGGCATATGAAAAGAGTAGTAGATCAAAGCTTTTGATGTCTTGGCAGTTTACATTGTGAGGTATGGAGAAGTGACATTCCTTTTCATGCACTTCTAATGACATGTTGTTTGTGCTAAATGGAATAGAGTTGCAATACAGTAAGTTTGATTACGTTTTTCCAGATTGGAAGGTTAAAGTCAGTGCATAACTATTGCTACCAAGATGGATCTGTACAAAACACTTTTTTTCCATTGAATTGTCCATTCTGCTCTCAGGAGCTTTTGCCTTAAGTAAGGCAAATAACTGACATTCCAGATAGTAGGTCAGGAGAGAAATGGTGGTTTTATACAATCCGTACTGCTTCATGTTTAAGAAACCACTGGAATTAACAGCACTTTACTATCTGACAGCAAGAAAAAAAAATCCCATGCAGTGTTAGCAATGCAGCATTTCAGCAGCTGTGCTCAGGGATGGGTCCTAAGGGCACAGCATGAAGAGCTGGTTTATGGAGAGAGCCTCCCAGGAGACCTGTGGGCAGTGTGAATTTTTTGGTGACAGATGCTCTGCAGCGCTGTGAGGATGGGTCACTAAGTCTGTGTTCTGTTCACAGCTGTTTCCATGGCTTTCAGGGATGTGAATGCAAGAAGACACATTGGACTTCAGCAGCTCTCCTCCTTGGCATCCTCTGGAAGAACATTACTGGGCCCAGTGAAATCCTGTAAATTCATCGTGGACGAAAGCACCAACGAGAGCACCCTGGTTTGTTCTGCTGTCAGACTGATGGAGAGTTTGGATTTAACTGGTGCTGCTGGGCAGCTTCTTAATGAAACCCTTCAGGCACACAACAAGGAGTTCAAGACTGGGACGGGTACCCTGTTGTTTCTGGTGGGTGCCTGGAGCAATGCCGTGCTGGAGTGTCTCCAGCAGAACGTTCCTGTGTCAGCAATAGTGTCTCTGATGTCTGAGGGGTTGAACTCTTGCTGCCACAGAGTCCAGTGTCTTCAAATACCAGTCCATGATGTAAACAGAGAGCTGTGTTCTACCAGTAAAAGCAACACTTGCCACATTGCATGTGACAGTCTTCTAGATCCTCGGACTTCACCGTGTTTTCAGAACGATGTTTCTGCACCAGAAGTAATTCCAATAAATTATTGTTCCCATCAAGATGATGACTGTGATTCTAAGAAGCAGCTGGGTTTGAGTTCAGCCAGCTTTGGTCCAGTGGTTTCTGTCCTCAAACCAGCAGGTGACAGAGGTGCATCAGTGGTTTCTGGAAGTGGGGTTATCGCATCCAGCTGTAACAAACAGAAGTTAACCCATAGCAGATACTTCAGCACTCTAAGAAAAAGTCATTTTTCAAGTCAGCCAGGTAACTTCCAGGGATATTTTTCAGGACCATCAGTGGATCCATGTGAATGTTATGGTTTAGGACACCTGGCGATGGCTCTGAGCCATGGAAATCAGACTAGCATGAAGCTGCTCCAAGGCATTGTTGCATATCAGCGGGAGAGAGCAGAAAGCAGTGGCTCTTCCCACTTTAATATTGCAGAAATTGTGACCTGCTGTTTACTGGGCCTGCCCGAAAGTTATTCTTGTGTCTCCCAAGGCTTTGTCACATTAGTGTCACCAGAACAAGCCACGGTTGTCAAACACTTGGAAGACAAATCCCTTCGGATTCTGCTGCTGGATGGTGACCTAACTGAACGATATCGTCACTTAGGTTTTAATAGACCGTGCAATGTTAGAACCATACTGGAGCATCCTGGGGAAGGTGGAGCAGGAGAGATGTGGCTGAGCAGTATGGTGGATATTCTGATCAGCTTTGAAGTAAACTTGGTTTTGGTCAAAGGAAATGTGTGTGAAAACTTAATGGCAAGATGTATAGCAAACAGCATCTTGGTCGTTGGCTCTGTGACTCAGGATGTGCTGTGTGCCTTTGGGGAGGTGACCAGTGCCCAGCCAGTGACATACCTCACCCAGCTGGATGCCTCTTGTGTGGGGAGTGGGGCACAAGTGGAGCTGTGGCAGACCCACGATGGGCGTGCAGTGGATCTGGGCGAGCTGGTGCCAGTCAGGCTGAAAGCTGGAGGGATTCCCCTGCTCACAGCCTTGCTCACCACTACTGTAGCTGCCAAGATGCAGCTGACTGAGGACCAGTTCTGGACTTTGGTGTATCGCCTCCATCACGCTCTCAATGATGAGAAGGTTTTTCTTGGTAGGGGTGCAGTGGAGCTCTTGTGCCTTAGTCACGTTCAGACGCTTGCAGAACGGTCTTTACAGCCAGCAAATATAAACACAGAGTTTCCCAGTCCTTGGCTGGCAGCACGTGCAGCAGAGCACAGCCAGGTTGTGCTCCACGCTCTGGCGAGGGGCTGGATGGAGTATCTCTCAGTGCTGCTGTGTAATGCTGCAGAAGCTGCGTCGGAGCTGGAAGCCTCTGCTGTTGTTGATCAGCACCTCAAAAAAGCAGCTGACTGGGGCTCTCCCTCAGCATATATATTGAGAGAGTTTAGAAGAGGTGGGCTGCTCAGGGGTCCCTCTGCTGAGCACGGAGAGCATTTACAGGTTTATGATAACGTTACTGCCAAGACAGAGGCATGGAGGAGAGCTTTGGACTTGGTGCTGCTAGTGCTTCAGACAGATGCTGAAATTATCACAGGTCCCAAAAGGAATCAGCTCATGAACTTACATGTGTCTGAATTTATGTTTTTATAGGACTTACAGGATTTAAGTTCACAAGTCAGTAGAAGTAGCCCAAGCTGCCACCTGCATTTCTTCCTGGTTTTTAAAGCCAGTATTTGGATGTGATCATGACTTCAGAATTAAGAATGGCAATCAGAATGTGAAAGCCACAAAGCAGATACAATTTCCCTTGTCTAGAAACAACAAACAGAAAAAGCATTTGTAGGCTTTACCTTTTAGCCTGTTGTCTGTATGGGCAGATTAAGCCAGTCAGACTGACTTCTCTAATCTTTAGTGGAGCAGATGTGCAGTTCATTTTTTCATTAGAATGAGGAGCACTGGGCAGGCAGGTACATGGTAAGGCTGGTTGGAGGAGAGTTTGATACCTTGGATCTGTTTATATTCTGAACATGAGCTGTATCTGTAAGGTATTTGGGCTTGTGTCCTGTAAATTAGCCTTGTTTAATGTCTTTCACTATCCTCTGTGTACAGATTTCTTATATAACATTGGTATACTTGTGTTAAATGAAAGCATATATATAATGTAATTATTTTTTTAATATCTTGCTTTTTATTTCTGTACATTGCAAATATAAGGGTTAAACTTGCAATAATTTGTGTTGCATTTAACCTAAGAGATTGTATCAGTAGATTCTACTTTTGCATATTTATATGAGCCATACATCTCCTGTTTTCAAATATATACCCTTTGGAATCTCTCTTTTTGACATAAAGACAGTCTTGAGTCCCTCTCTTTTGGTATTAGAGACTAGATGTATCTCTACACAGACTTTTGGTTTACATAGCAAGTTTTAGAAATTATTTTTTTTTAGATTATTTCATTTTGCTGTTTCAGTTATCCTTGCAGAGAGGAAGATGTTGTGTGCTTTGGCTGTTGGCTAAAAACTGAAAACAGATCTATTATAAGGCATTTTTACTGGGTTTCAGCACTTATAATTAGAAACCAGAGCCATGGAGAACTGGCACTTTGTTGCAGGAAAGAGGTGTGTAACTATGGAGATGCTTTTTGAGAATCTGGCATTCTGAATCACACTGAAATGGTGAAAATAGAATGGAAAAAGAATGGCAGTGTTGCTACTAAAGCAGATTGTTGCTTTTAGGAACTTTCCAATTAAAGGCTAATGGCTGGCAGAAGGCAGTTCAGCACTGCCTTGGGATGGCTGGTGCTGGCAGCAGGCAGCCCTTGCTTGTGTGTGTACTAAAGTAGTGTTATACAGAACATTTTCAAAGGCTTTATTCTCGTTGCTGAATTGCATCTTTTTATATTTTTCTGTTCTGCTCATCATGTAATTTGAAGGCTTTTAAGGAGGTGAAGGGAGCATATGAATAGCAGTTGCCTTTTAGAAACCTGAAAGGCAAAGTCTTCTGTGTGTAGAAAAATGCTTGTAGTATTTAGCCATCTCTGACCTGAAACTGTAAATATTTTCTTTTTCTAACTAACTCCAGAATTCAGTGGATTTTGGCAAAATCTCATCAGTACTACAGGGGTTTAGAGTTTTAATTTGACATAGTAGTTCCTAGTAGCTTAAGCATCTAGTTCTATGAAAGGTTGGATTATTCTGCAGTTACATTTCTATTATTAATCAGTTGGCAGTTGCTGTTTAACTGCTTGGCCATGCTCTTGGTGCACTCAGACCTGAGAGAGAAAGTTTGGTGGCTCAAAGAGGGAAAAGGAGATAAGTGAGGTAGAAATGACAACACAGCATACAAATAAATACAAATAAATACAAAGTCTGCTGCTCTGCAACTGCTTGCAGCTCATGTTTAACTTTACACTGTTTTTCTTGAACCTCCTGTGCTGAGCATTGCATAACCCCAGCTCCCAAGAAAAGATCCATTTGAATAATAGAGTTAAGTGGATGATGGAAAAAGTGCATCCATGAATTGTATTGAGGTGGTCCAAACATCTATTTATAGGGCCCTTAGACACCGAGAGCTGACGCACCAGCTGTTGAGAAAATCCAAAATGAGGTAATTTTTCCAATCAGGCTTTTTCAAAGCACATAATGATATATTTAAATATTGGGATGCAGAGGTTTTCTAACAAGCTGTTGGACATTTTATTTTGATTGTTTAACACTTTCTACAGGCCAACAAAATGGAAAATCTGATAAACTGGCTGCGTGTTGTATCCTGTGTTGCTTCAAAGGATGTCTTTGATATGCACAGAAGATCAACATGAAGCAGCAAATACAACAGACACACGTGGCTTCCTCAGCTTCAAACCTGCCAGACCTCTTTGCTACACAGAATGGGGGTCCAGTGCCTGTCTGCCCTGGCTCACAGCTCAGGGAATGATTTCAACAACTGCTGTGGGCAGAGGCTCCTCCTGGGCTGCACAAAGGCTGTCTGTGTAGAGTGTGCTGTGATGAAGAGCTAAGCTTGGATGTTTGATGTGCCTGGGAAATGGCAGAGGGTTTAGGGAAGGGATTGTCCCAAGGAGCAGGCAGCATCTCACTCCCTGCTGAAACTGTTTCAGTCAGATGCCTCTTTTCTTGGATCCTGGTATCATCAGTCCTAGCTCACTTCTTCTGTTCAGGGCTGATGCCATTTTATTTGAGGTTTATCTTTATAAGTCCATCTTTTTAGGACTCTGTTCCTTCATAATTTCCTGAAATGTAGCAGAAGGCTTAATCAGAGAAGACCCTTGTCCCAAGCTGGGCTAGCCTAGAGGGCAGAGTCTGCTTGCAAATTCTGCTCCTCTAAGGACTGATACCTGATGGGCAACTTGACCAGAGGCACCTGATCGTTTGCCTGCTACCAGATATGCTTCAAAAAGCAAGCTAGGAAATGTAGGAGGCAGTGGTTCCCAGATAGTCTCTGTTTAGAACTGATGGGAAGATTGATCCCTGTCTGTCTGATTTCAGCTCTGATCAGTAGATTGGGGTTCAGTGCTAATTTGCAACTTTTGTCCACACTGTGTTGTGAGTCCCAGTGTTGAACCAGTGTTGCAGATTTGGAGAGATGACTAAACACAGTTGGTGATGTGTTTCCAAGGTGTAACCTGAGTCACTGCTTTCACTGACTATATGTCAAAACATAAACAAAACAACAGAAAACCCTTTTTTTAATACTGGAGAGCCAAAATAACTTCAGAAGAATTGTATCAATTAATTTTTATTTATATATACATGGATTCTAGATCAGAATAGACACATTTTCTCAGCAACTTTAACCAGTAGTCCAGTCATACAGTCCTGAACTAGGGCAGTTAAAGTGTTCACCTCCTGTTTACATCAAAGCAAACCACCTAAATGCCTCCTTTTTCAGAATAACTCTGTTGTCACTGAATTTGAGCCTTGTCCAAAAAGAACCTGTCCAGTGAAAAGAAAGGAATTCTATCTTGGTTGGGATATTAATTCCTGTACTTTATTCTGCTCCCTGCATGTGCAGTTCTGTCTGCAGGTTCCAGCTCAAGTGTACAGATATGCCACACTTTGGGAGAAGCTAATTCCTTATCCATATAGTGCCTTTGATTCCCTACAGTGATGAAAATCAGACCAGTACACCTGCAGCAATACAGAAGTGTTGATTAAATCAGTTTAATTAACTGGTAAAGTCTTCTAATGTAACATTATTGCAGCTCCCCAGGTATGCCTTGCTGAAGGTAAGGGGCAGAGTTCAGTGCCTCCCCTCTGACTGCCCTTCAGCTCTTAGTTTATGTAAGCACTGTTTAAATAACCATCCCAAACATCTCACTGAAGTTCTTGTGGTTGAAGGATGCTTGTTTTCTGGGACCATTTAGCTGTGACACTACACTGATGGCTTCCAGAAGCCAGGAAGTTCAGATGGAATTGGTAGGAAGAGAATTTTACTGGAAAAGATGTTTATCTGAAGTACAAGGCAATTAACATAAAAGATGGCTTTGTGTGTGACCCTGGCTATGCAGTTAATCTAACTTATTTTTTCTAACCTGGATATTCTAACTTATTTTTTAAGTACTTGATATCTCTGTAAATAAACCCAAAACAATTGCCAGATGTCAACTCACTAAAACAAGGAGTTGCTGTGGTTAAGAGGGGAAATGACTCTTGAATCAGCCCCAGTGATGGATGATGCTCAGGATTATTTCCCAGCAGTGCTTGAGGAAGGTCACCAGCCTTCCAGAGTCCTCTCACAAGCATTCATCAAGCCAGTGAAACTGTGTAAGTAGAGAGGACATTCAAGACCAGGAGAAGCTGGAGGAAGTGTCTTAAAATTGGTTATTCCAGTGTCTCTTACTGTTCCAGGCTGCTCATTAAACAGAGTTGTTATTATTAAACTGCTAAAGAAAAGTCTTCCAAAACACAGGGGCTAAATTAAAGTATGTGACTTTTCTCTGTGCCAAGAGGTGCTGCTTTAATTGTGTTCACTTATCTGTAAAATAGAACTTCAGGCTGCCCTGCAACACAGCACTTGGAATTTAATACACAGCCATGATGTGAGGAGGCATTCTACAGATGTTCTGTTCCCTGCCCTCCCTCAAATGTGCACATTCATCTCTCAGCTAACAAATTCAATAGGGCTTGTTATGAATTGAATTTTCTTTTTAAAAGTCCAGTCAAGCTATTTTCTTTCTGTTTTATGTGTTGTTATGAGCCTCTACCACAAATTCAGTTATTGAATGAGAATTTACAGATCCTTTTGCTGCTGTGCACGTTTGACAAGATGTTCTTTTGCTGATATGTAAGTCTCAGGAGGCTGGAAGGGGAATCATGCTTTGGTTGTGAATTACTACAAAAACCAGTACTTTTTAAATTAAAAATGTCAGTGAAGTTTCCATTGCTTTGTGGAGTTAAAAGGTTTGGTCCCTAAGAAACAGATTATTGCAAAAACAGGATTGTCCTTCCTCACCCTTCTGAATGCTGGAAATGGGTGACTTTCTGACTATTTTGTAGTGGAAAGAAACATACAACTGAGTCCTGCTAATGCTGATGAGGAGTGCAACCTTCATTAAAATGTTGATAACAAACACAGTAACTCCTTTTTGGAATATAGGGTGAAGTTTAAACCACAGCAGTTCAGAGTGCCAAGTGGAGCTGCTAAACACCACCCAGAACAGAACTGTTCCTCTACATCCAAATCTGCTCACTGCCAGGGGGAGTCAATGCCTTTTCAAAGACTGGAAATGAGTTTCACTAATTCATTTGATTATGTTTTTAAAAATTCTTTATAATCTGCAGTCATTTACGTGCAGTCTTTTTATTTATGGCTTTAATATTACCCTCCAGTGTTGGATCTCTGCCTGTTTATCTTGGTGTGCATTAAGTAGTTACCCTGTCTCATGTTCCCTGCATTGCTGATGTGATGCAGTGCTGGCTCAGGCATTTTTTACAGCAATGATTTTAACATTGCAAGCAGAAAATTAACAGACTTTATTGCTGCAGGTTAGAGGACAACTCTTGCCTCTTCTGTTGGGTTGTTTTGGTTGTTTTTAAGTGGAAACTTAAATTTCTTTTTTAAAAAGAGTTAGGCCTTCATCTGTGTCTGGCTTTTGCTGTGCTCTGTTTGCTCTCGAGTCCCCAAAATTAGCCAGAGTAATGTTCTCGTTTGCAGTGCAGTAGGAAAGAATAACTTGACTTTCTGAAATGTAATAAACAGTGCAAGACCTGGAACAAGTACAAAACCTTCAGACAAGGTGAAAGCCCCCAGAAGAATACCTCCATTCAAAATGTCTGTGGATGTCTGCAAATACTGCCAGCAGCTTCAGTCTTCTCTTTTTCCTTTCCAAACATGTGTATTAATTTTTTCTTTCAAAATACATACGGTATCCTTGAACTCTGCCATGCTGCTAGTCAAAGAAGGTAGTATTTCCTTTAGACTCGTTGATTCATACATAAAACAAAATCTGAGAGATATTATTTTGGTCATGGTTACTTCCCTCTTGTGCTAGTGGATGGAAAGCAGTCTCTTTGAAATCTTCAAACTAGAAAACAGCAAATGTTTCAAGCTACTGAGGGGTTTTATTGTGGGCTGTAAAATTAAAATGCTCTTAATTATGCTTCCTTAAGAATAGATTCCTAGCCTGATTTGCCTTCAAATTCTCTGCTCTCAGTGGGAATCCTAAATAGATGAAAACCTTGCTTTATTTGAAATACTTGTATGAAAAAACAACCAGATTTCCTGAGGAGGAAATACAGGAGGAGTTACATGGCTTGACATGTCAGGAACTTCACTGGGTTGAAATCCATTTGTAACCAAAGTGATGCAGCTTTGTTTAGATGTCACCCTCTGCAGACCTGTATGTTCCATACTCCTTGTACTGCCTGAGTTGTGGATAGGGGTAGTCCCCAGGAGGCTGAGTGGCAGCCCACTGGGATGGCCCAGAGCAGCCTCATGGGCCAGGATCTGGCCCAGTAAGGGACCTCATTCAGCAAAATACTCTGTACTGTGCCATTAATAGTAAGATGAATAGTCTGATCAGCTACCAGGCTCTATGTCTGTCTCAACTGTGTGACTCTGAAGTGTGTGACAGGTTTTATTTCATGGAGGAGCTACATCTGTCACTCCATAAGGTCTGTATGTTAAATGAATCTAGATAAACCCCTTATATCACACATTCTATTCTGTACCTGTGTCTCTAAATGCACATGGGGTGACTTGCATAACGTGCTTGGCAGATCACTGTAATTTCTTCCTTAAATACAAGCTTTGTCACTCTTTTGGGGTCAAATATGATGGAGTGAGAGAGTGTCTGTTGTTTCATGTGTCATCTGTTCCACCTGGGTGACACCCATCTGTTTGAACGTCACAAGCAGAGACTAATTTAGGAGCTGTGCTGCTGCCAGCAGCCAAAGAAGGATTCTTTGTGGTGTTTATTTACTCCCTTTTATTTGCCATGAAATCACTGCTGATTACAGCCTGTGTTTCTCTTCTGTCTGTTGAAAATGATAGCAAAAGAAGTTAACTTCCTGGGAAGTAGTTGTAGGTGGTCTATGATTTATCCTTGGATTTCTTTGCTATGTCACCATCTTTTATTAGCTCATAACTTCATGTTCATTAATAACAAGACAGTCAACAGTGTATCTCCTACACGAGTAGCTTTTGGTGTTACAAATCCAGGCAAGAGAAAGGCCCCAAAATATGCTTGGAAGGAAGGGATTATTATAAAGATCATCATCATCTGAGCTAGCCTCTTTAATCTTTTTGGATGTGCCAGTCCCAGAAATCCTTCCAATTAATTTTCTTACAATCCCCTCTGTGTTTTGCATCTAGCAAAGTCCTGTGAGAGTGACTGTAACAGACCAGAAAATGAACTTGGTTTTGAATTGCATTTGAAATTGGCAGGAAAGTGAGGGACTTAAAGCCAAACCCTACACTGTCCTCAAATACAAAATATTTGGGATCGAGATCCCAGCGTTTGCTTCTGAGAAGAACTAGAGCTACTTGTGATTTGCTGCAATCAATCACGATTTTCCAGTCCTGCAGAAGAAATGTCACTGGAAACAAAGTCACTGTGAGGCAGAATCACCGTGTAGCCTTGTTTGGGGAACAGCACCAGCAGGGGATGGGACTCTCCCTGATTCCATCTGGAATAATATAAATTCATGTCTAAATCTTGCAATTAATAGTAAAAAAAGACAAATAGAGACCATCTGTGGAACAAAGAAATTGTTAAAAGCTGCATCCACGAGGATCTCTGGGCAGGGTGCCACAGCAAAAAAAGCATTTGGCCAGCGTGAGAGAATGATAAATGAAACATCTCTAAATAAAACACATTCCGAGTTGAAAATAAAATAAAAATCCATCAATCTTCTGCTTATTTCTTTGTGGTAGAGGACCATATTAATCTCAGTTGCAGAAAACACCATCTTATGCACACTGCAAGGCTCTGGAGTCTTTCTGCAAGTGGACTTCCTTGGAGGCAGCACCTCAGGCATTGCTCAAATCCAAGTTTCAGTCAAAAGAGAATGAAAGCAGGAGGATTTAGAGCAAGGCAGGAGCTTTGGTTTGGTTTGGGGTTTTTTTTCTGAGATAATACATAATGGCATGTAATGATAATTCTATATTGATGCCATACAAATGTGCCTCGTGTTCTAAACAATGGTATATTCAGTTGATAGCAACTGGATTCATTGAAGGGAAGGATCATTGATATGTTGAGACATTATCTAGTTACACTAGAACACAACCTCTGATTTAACTTTCCCATTTCCTAGGCTTTTTAGTAACATATCCTATACCTTACTTGTATCCAAAGGAACTTTTTACACTTCATGTTAGAGAGAAGGACTGTTGAACCAAACTGGATCTGATGACTCTTGAGACATGCTTGAGATAATTACCCTTTCAGCAAATTAATCTAAGTGTTTGTTACAGCAACTTATCATTTACTGCAAGAGGAGCAAATGGAAAAATTACTGAAAAATGTCAGAAGAACATTACACTTGTAAAGAAATTAAATGGAAAAAAATTAAAAATTAAAATTTAATTAAATTAAATTAAACACAATGTTTAAGATTATTGCTGAACACTTTCTATCATTTCAACTAGATTTGCTTTTTAAATTGGTACACATGCCCCTGTCTTTCACAGGCACACCTCAGTGACTGATTACACACTTAGGATTATCTTTATGAGGAAAAGGATTTTTATTGGGTTGTTTTTTATTTTTTATTATGAAAATTCCAAAAATTGTATAATGTTGGTGCACTATTTTCTACCTGACTGGTCAAACCATTTTCTTGCAGCTATTTTTAAGCCTCCATTATAAAATGATCTGTTTATTCAGTCTCATGATTAATCTGATCCACATGAAGAATTTTTTTTCTGGAGAGCTTTGGTTTATAAGAGTAATCTTCAATTCTAATAAATACCTCTGGTTTTGATGGAGAAAGGTCTATTGTGATCTGACAGATACCTGATTCAGAAGAGGTGAGAGTTTCAGTCCTGTTTCAGGGTGCTCTAAACATACCACCAGTAGGTTTATTTGCTGGCAAGGTTGGCTGGGGAAATAGTTGGCATTGTTTATATCCAGTAGGTTCACCTCCATACTGTAACTTCTCAGCTCTTCCCTTGCTTCCTAGGTGTGTTAAACCAGCAAGTCTTGGCACTGGTGTCATCCACACTGTGCTTTCTGGCTCTCTGCTGTCTAAAAAACAACTCTCTGGACAAACTGGATTCTGGAGTAAGTCTGTGCACCTCATGGGACAGCATCAACTGCAGCAGCCTGGAGCTGTTGTGCTTAGTCAACTGAAAATGACAGCTGCTGGTTATAGCAATTAGAACTTGTTAACACCAATTGCATTGCTGATTTATGAAATAAATGTGTTCCTTACTTCAAGTAAATAACCCCTCTGTTCGCTGGGTATTGAAGTAACTTAGAACCAAGCAGCCAACAAGTGACCAGAGAAGGGCTATGAATCCAGCAGCTTTCAATTCTTCAGGGACTGGTTATTGAGCTGTTTCACTCTCCTGTGAATAAGAAATGCCAAGTCAAAGGATATTACACAGACTGGCTGACATTTGCAGTGGACTAGCTAATTCCTGCTGCTCAGTGTGTGTGGTGTGTGCAGGGCTGTGCACATGTGCCTGGTATTGTCAATGAGCTCCCGACCCCCTCCCCTCTGCTCCCAGCAGGCTGCTGGAGACTGAGTCCTGGAGGTTACGTAAGAGACAGTCCAGGAAAAAATGCCGAACTGTTTGGAATTTACCCTCGGCACAACCTCTTTCCTCCATTGTGTCATCCAGGGACAGTTGTTGTTGTTTTTGTTTTGTGGAGAGCAGGGTTGTGTCTCCTCTGAAAAAACCATGTCTGTCTGTAGTGGGGAGGGGAGTGGGTGTACCAAAGACTTGCTTGCTTCTGCTTTCCATGGGCTGTGGCTGTAGTCAAAAACCTCTTCCTTTAACAGCTGGGGATTGAAGATGAACAACAGCAAAAGCTGTTAGGGCTGTAGCTTTACCCTACAGAGTGGTACAGCCATGCCAATGGCAGCTGTCCTGGGAAAGGGCCAGCAACAGGTACTGTGGCCCACAGTTACTCTTTTCTTCTTTCTGACAAGTTATTTTCCTTAAAAACTAATGCTGTGAACTTACACTTTATGGCCAGTGCAGATGGAGTCATTTCTAATGAGAACAGATCCATGGGAAAATCCTAAACCACGTTCCAGTCACAGAGAAAGCACTTTTCCTGCCTTTCCACATGAACATCACTTAACTTGCTATGTGCACCCCTCCTCTGAGTTGTGCTCATTCTTTATATTCCTACCCAATTTTTAAGCAGCAGAACCACATATAGGAGAATTGTCTTACACCAATCTGGAACAGTACACTGTTATTTTATTACATGTGATTTTTCCTCTTGCAGCCTGGAACATTAATCCTGATTCCATTGAAGTTTCATGGCGAAGGTATTACTGATATTTGTTTTTTTCTATCAAAGGCTGTTGGGCTCAGACCTCTGTGTCCTGGCTGTGCTTTGTAATGTATTGGAGAGAACGCTTTTAGAAGTGGGAAAATTCTTAACCATTCTGAGCTTGATCTTCTGTGGGCTGATCAATGACAGTTACCGAGCAGGAATTGCAGCTAAATTGCTCCCAGTACCGCTGCTTTTCATATGCTAAGATCAACAGATCAAATTCAGATGTGAGGTAAGGAAATTCAACTCCTTTTTCTACTCATTTGTAGCACATCTGAATTCTGGCCAGTTCCATGTAGTTTACTAAGCTAATTGCTTACAGTTTGTTCCAGTCTTTTCATCTCACGGCTTACAGCATGATTTGCCTTTCTTGCATGTAACCATCCTGGAAAAGAAAGTCTGGAGAGGTAATGTAATTGTGGTTTCAATTAGCCCACGTGGTAGTAATCCAAACATCATCATATACGCTCATCTTTTTCTTCAGACAGGACCCAAAACTGATGTAGAGACTGAAATAAAAAGATAGAGACTATTCAGCACTGTACGTGACTGGAAGAACAAAGGTAGACTGCTTGTTTTGACAACCAGAACTATTCATCTGTGTCACCACCTAGCACGTGATGGAGCTGCAGCTTTTTGCCTAGAGCACTGGGAATTTGGTGCTGTGTCTTATGCATGTGGCAGCCAAAATGCATTTGTTCACCCCTTCAAATTTCAGGGGCCTCTTCATCCTCTTTTAAGAAAAATTACTTCCATCTGTTAAGTACAATTGCTTAAAGAAATAGATAGATAAAGCTACAAATTATGGCGATTTTTTTTTTTTTTATGCAAATCACTTATCATCTTTATTCAGTTTTGACCTTACTGTGTGTCCTCGAGCAGTTTAATGAATGTGATGCTAAGGGCCAGGACTGAGAAGTCAAATGACTTGACATCAATGACTGCCATGATGTCTCAAGAGTCCAGTAGATTTTGAAGGGATTGGGATTGAGCTGCAATTAAACATGGAATCAAGTTAGTTCAAAATAATAGTTGAAATAATTGTTAAATGAAATGTCAGATTTTGTTAGGTGGTTAACCTGTGTGTTTGTTACAGCTCTGGAGAGAGCTTGCATTAGCAATAACTCATTCTTTACATTGCATTTTCCACTCCTTGCCATATATGCTTCCTCCTGCTCTCCTAGAGCTAGCTCCTGAGAGCTTTGTTAGGATACTTGATCTCATTTATTTTCCCTTATGGAGCATGGAGACTTCTAGAAACCAGACAAGAAGAGCACACACCATTAGATGCAGCAAAATCTCAAAAGGGTTGGCTCTAGTGCTTACAGAAAAAAGCTTTTCTGGCTTTCCCAACCAAATGTCTGCAAGCTCACCTTGTTTTTTTGCTATCTAATACATTAGGAAGCTTGCTTTTTCCTTTCTGGTGACTGTTGGGATGAGAAGACAGCCTGCATCCTCTCCCAGAAACAAGCTGCAGTTTGCTGTAGGGCTGTGAAGGCTCTTGGTGTGCTTCTCTTGGGAGTATGTGAGTGCCACAGGGAAAAACAGTGCTGCACCTCCATGGAGTAAATGTATCCGTGGGCACTAACAATAAAGTGTAGAGATGACTACCAAAGAAGTCTCCACAGAGCTGCTGTTTGAAGGGTGTGAGTTAAAGTTATCAATTCCAAGCAGATAGGTGAGGTAGCCTGGGGATATATTCTGTGCACCTCCTGTGCTTCCTTCTGTGGAAGAGACTTCTTACTCCTGTGCTAAGAGAATTCTGTGGGCTTCTTAACTCCAAGCAGTAGTAGTAGGTAGCTGCTGCTTTGAGTAACTGTGGTAGTTGTAGGGAGGCCAGGAAAGACAATGGGTTTACTCCTGTGGGAAGTAAACACCTACAAGGAATTCTTTCATCACTTTCTCCTTTCTTGTAGTGAAATCACCCCAGATCATACTTTCTTCCACCAGTAAATACAAGAAAGGCTTTGTTGGCTTTGGAATTCTAAAGTGCTACTGGTCTGCAGACGTGTGTGCCCCCCCCCCCCCCCCCCCCCCCCCCCCCCCCCGCCCGCCCCCCCCCCCCCCCCCCCCGCTGGTTGGCGCCCCCCCCCGCCCCCCCGCGGC
>JAOEGS010017792.1:19444-30485 GCA_025447755.1 Corythornis vintsioides
CACCCCACAACATTGTTTCTCTGCAACAGACAAAAAACCAGGGTTTTCTTGGCTTGGGTCTTTCAAAATGCCCCCGGCCGCGCGCAGGTGTGCCCCCCCCCCCCCCCCCCCCCCGCCCACTCCCGCATGGGCAAGCAGAAGGTTTTCCCCGCTGGGTTCTGAGCTGCCCCCCGGGGGCTCCGCTGGGTGGCACGGCTGAAGGGGGGTTCTTGTTCTGCACAGCAAGCCTCTGGCAGATGAGATCTTCCCTCCCCGAGCCCACACACATGGTGCAAGTGACTAAGTGATGCCTCCTCGGCTTCGAGCAGCCTACACACTGATGTCACCAGGCTAATGCCTCGGAGGTGAGTCTCCTTGTTTGTTGATACTCCTACAACAACAGTGGGAAATGCAACAATGAGGGAGAAATTTATACAAGTCAAACTTAGGAGCAACTGACATCACATCTTAATGTGATGTGTAACCCAGTAAAGGTAAATCAATACCCATCTGGTCTTTTTAAAGTACATGAATCATTAGATGACAAAGCCCATAAATTGATTCAGAAACTGCTGTCATTCTAATCTCAAAACAGATTATTCTCTCTGAAAATTTGGATCTCAATTATTAATGGAATTAACAACTAAAATCCAGCATTAATCTTGGCCAGGATGCCCAGTCAGTTTTACACAATAGATTTCAGGGCATTCAGTTGTATGCATCCTTATTGTAAATGCTTAACACTTGCATATTATATCCACAAACATACATGCTAAAAATGCTGCCCAGCCACCTTGATTTCATTGAATTCCTTAATATCCTTAATTGGCATGGGTTTGATTTGCTGGTCTTTGAGAGAAGGGATTTTATAACTTGCTTACTGAGTTTTTTGTTGGTTTTCAATGTTACATGTTGACTTCAGTGAAATGACTCAAGGTGTGTGATTAGTCAGAATTAAACCCCTTGATATTTATGGCAGTAAAGTCAGCCACATGTATTTTTGTTGTTCTCCCCACAGTGAAGCACTCCTAGATGATGCAGGAGTTTGTGATTGGTTGCAGTTGCTGAGGTAATTTATGCAATACTTCTGTAAAGAATGAAGAGTTCTATAATTAGTTTTGTGCTAAGAACTGTGTGAGTTTTAAAAATTGGTTAAATTTTTCATCCTTTTTGGCAGAAAGGAACTCATGTGAGTTTGAAACTGAACGAGTTACAATTTTGTGTAGTTCCATAGCATTTTAGAGGAATCCTTGTGACTGATTTTGTTTTAACCATTAAGCTGGTCTAGATGCTTCAGAACAGCCTCAATTAGAACTTGGATACCAAAGGGCTGGAGAATAGTTGAAAGGTAATCTGGTGGGACTGGAGGCTGCTGCCCTGCCAGGAGAGTGAGACGGGGAGTTGGGAATTACCATGAGGAGGGAAAGGAAAAATAAAGAAAATATGGAAAAAACTAAGATACAGGGATACAAAGGTTGGCAGGGGAATGAGAACATGGGCTTTGGACTTAAAGAAAGGAGGCAGGGATGAAGAAGTGGGAAAGGAAACCCAGCTGTGGAGCACATGGCCAGGAGCCCTAGTGAGGTACAAAGGAAAAGTAGTCCCAAGGACACAGCTTGGCATGAGGAGCTGAGGAAAGTTTTGGAAACCTGTGACTGACAGCAAGGACAGGGAAATGAACTGGGTGTGGACAAAGGATGAGGAGACGAGACAGGCTGGGGGTGGAGGGTGGGGCAGACAAGAGAAAGGAAGATGACTCTGTGCCTATTTCAGTGGCCTCCTGGTTCCCACTCCTGGGTCTGGGGAGGATTACACAGCCCTGCCCTTCCTCTGCTGGCAGAAGACTGAAATCCACTGATAACTTGCACACGTTGACCACTACTACAGCTGCTGGGTGTTGGAGGGGGATGGACAACCTGTCATTGTTAGTATGGCCTGTGGCAAAGCCAGGGGGTCCTGCCTTTATCAGCTGACAGCCCCCTGAGGGCATCGGTAGAGAATGAGTGAGTTTTAGATTAGGGCACATTAACAGACTGCTAAGAGCATTCACACTGACAGTGGCACCTGTGAGTCTCTGGAGTTTCCACCTTCAGCATTCTCTTGAAGATACAGCTAGATTTTCTTGCAGGTCCTTGTGGCTTTAGAGTGTTCTGTAGAGTTCTCCCAAATGCCACCTGAGGTATGAAATGGCTGCAATTAATGGCTGCAGAGGCCAGGAGCTGGACACTTCAGTGTCAGAGCAAACTTCTTCAGCACCTGCTTGGGGATCTTTGGCCAGAAAATTTCTTTGAAGTTCTTGGTGGAAGACTGCACTTGCTAGACCAGTG
The DNA here is from genome assembly GCA_025447755.1 of Corythornis vintsioides. Lineage (NCBI taxonomy): Eukaryota > Metazoa > Chordata > Aves > Coraciiformes > Alcedinidae > Corythornis > Corythornis vintsioides. The sequence goes on from JAOEGS010017792.1 coordinate 21,751, forward strand.
AAGGTGTGACAGAGTGGTTCGTGCAGTGGTTCCTTCTCTCTTAGAATGGGAGGGTGGGAAATGAATGTAAACAGTGATTCTCGTGTAAAGAGCATTAGTTTTGCATAGAAGAAGGCAGATCACTGAGCAGTTTAGCTTCCCAGAGGCATGGAAGTTCATTATTGCAGGTCAGGTTTGAGATAATGGCCCGGACAGTGTTGGGAAAGTAATTTTTTTGGCCAGATTGTGCTTTGGCATGGGGTCAGCAGATGACAGTTATTCGAGAAGAAAGGCGCTGAGCGTCTCGCCAAGAAACAAACAGGGTTTCACAAGAGCCACTTGGCTTAAGTTGCACTTACAGTATTGTGACTTCAGATGGTGTGGGAGGTGTAGGTTAATGTGCAGGAACAGCAAACTGAAAGACATATAGGAATGGCTTCAGAGCTGTGAAAGGGGACAATTGCAGAAGGTTTCATCTAAGCTAGGCCATGGATGGATGCACTGGGGTGTGGTGGAGCAATGACAACAACATCCACCCTGGTACTAAAGGCTGCCTCAAACTCCTGGGTGATAGTTCTCCCTCCTTAGAGCCACCAGCTAATACAGCAGAAGGGACTGCACAGTTTATTTGCACTTCAAATAGTGCTCTAGGGCCTGTCTCTCTCAAATACTAGTCTGCTGATATCCTGGCCACTAAACTAACTGTATTTCCAAGAGCTTTAATGTGTCGACTGTGCTACTGGAATTCTGTGTTCTGCATGTGATGGTTGGTTGGTGACCTGCTGCTACACAGGGTTATGCTCTGGGGAGCCCTTCAGTGGGGCCTAGGTTTGGGGATCCATGGAAACCAGCCTGAAACAAAGAGACAACAAATGGGAAAGCTGTTGTGACATTCCTTCTGGAATACTATCAGTACAGATTGTTTCCAAAAGAGAGGGTTTGGGGTTTTTATTTTTGCTGTTTTCTACCTACCAGCTGATATATTCTACAGAAATAATGCAGAGCAATGTATTGGTTGAGTAACTGGTAGAAACTAAATTAACGATGTAGTAAAATAACTTATATTTTTTTAATATTTTCTTTGTAACATCTCGCTGATCTCATCTCTCTTTGCCCTTAAGTGATGAAAGCAGCATGATGGGGTAACTCCTGTTCCTTGGGAATAGTCTGTCTCTGCTATATTCCTCCATGAAGCTAGTTTGGCCTTGCACTATAATATGCCAGCAAACAGAATATATCTTCCTCACCTCCCAACTGTAGTTTAATTTGCAACTGCAGTCCCCTGAATAATTTGGGAAGTCCTTATGGAAGTTACAAATCTACTAACCTTTATATAAAGACAAGAACCTGATTTAAAGGAGATTAAAGAAGAATTGGCAGCAGATCTTCCACCATTTCCCGATCACTTGCTGGGCAGTGTAACACAGTGAGAGAGGGAATTTTTGACCCAGAGTGGTTTGTAGATGATGTGGAAATATTTAGAATGAAAATGGTTAGAATTTCCTCAAGTAGGTGGATGGGCCAGATGATCTCCAGAGCTGTTTCTAACCCGACTATACTGTTTACATGAAGATCTGCTTCTGAACTGTTAGTGTGTGCTCTGCTCTCATGGGTTAATGTGTTTCTGCAATGCTGAGGACCAGGATGACAAACACTGGCTGCTTTTTTGTATCTGTCTCACAAGCACTGATTTATTTATTTATTTTTTTCCCTACTCTAGGGGTAAAGATCTCCCTATAATCTCTTAATGTGTGTCCAAGCACTTCTCATGCAAGAGCAGCTGCTTTACCCTGTGGTGATAAAATGCAACCGAAGCACGTCTAGGGTCAAAATCAGGGGCTAAGTTCCTTTGGGACAACTGACAGGTCTTTAAACTGCCCTGACACAGAGCCAACGTTGAGGCAGCTCAGCCATTGCTGTCCTGATGAACTAGGACCTTTTCAGCCACTACCCTCCAGTGGCATGGGATCAGGAGAGATAAACACCTCAGTCATCACCTTCTGGTTATAAAGCAGTGCTGTGAGAAAGCAGCGTGGCTGTAATGTTCCTATTAAGGACTCTATATTTGGGTTTCTTTGAAATCCAATATTAATTTCTTTGAGTTCTTGGTGTTTGATTTCAGAGCAGTGTTTTCTTTGTGAATACAATTAATTTTTATGATGACATTGTTGCTCAGCCTGGAATAGTTTTGCTGATTCAAATGTATTACTCTCTACAACATGGCTACAGAGAAAGAATGTTCACATGTGTTTGTAAATCCATTAGAGGGAGAATTGTGAACTTGCTAATTCTGAACTCTAACTTCCATACATTCTTCTACTTAGAACACTATTTCTTGTTTCTCATGCATTGAGGTCCCTCTATAGCTCTCACATCTGCAGCAGCTGTCAGTGCTTCTAGGCAGTTCTGTACTTTTTCCAAGTGCAATCATTTTGGACTATAAGAAATTGGATTCACTTCCAGTTTAAGCCTCATTGGATTGTTCCTTCTCTTATCTTCAGCCATCCTGGGTTGTTCCATTTCCAGCATTGGCCATTTGTAAAGACAACCCAAACCAAATTTGTGGCCCTCTGTGGTCACATTTGGATTAAGCATATAGTCAGCAAATTTTACTTTAGAAAGACATAAAGCACCTGTGTCCACTGGTGCTTTACAGGAAAAAAAAGAAATACTCTTCTGAACTGGAATGGAAACTGTAAGAGGTTTATAATAGGGAGGAGATTTTTTTTCTATTGTTGATTGTTGATTGTTTCTATTGTTGATGTGATTTTTTTTCTGTGATTGTACCAGAAAAAAAAAGATGATGAAGGAAGAAATAAGATTTTATTAAAAACAAATAATTAAAAATAAGAAAAAATAATAATGAAAAAGAAATCATGATGACATAAAGTTATCAGAAAGATAAATGAAAATATGAACTTCTAGTATATATTTTTTTAAAAAAGCAGCCATGCAAGACACTGTTCTCAGGCACTTAATGTCTATATATACTGAAAATACAGAGACCTTTTCCTGTAAACTGCACTTGCAAAAGTAGAGTGAGAGAAAAATAAGTGTTTTCTATAGCAGCTAATATTCAGAATAAAAGCTGCATCTGTTCTGGGCAGATCTGTGGCTGTATGGTTCCATCATGCAGAGCACCTGAAGCATTTGAGCTCCTGAGTGAGCAGAGGAATATATAATTAATCAGCAGTTGATGGTGAAAAAATGAAGAGTTCTGGGGAATTAATTGCCACTGAGTTCTTAAACTCATGCTCGGATTTTGAAGGCAAGAAATTAAGTTATTTAAGCAGTAATTGTTTTTCCCAGAAGTGTGTTATCTCAAACATAAATAATTCCCACACCATAATCCATCTCTCCAGCTGCCTGCACACAAGCTGCTCTCTCACAGTGGGGTTATCTGCCTTTATCACTGTTGTTTTGTGATTTATATTTCTGAGCTGGGGGAGACATCTGGAGCAGAGAATTGTAACATTTGGCAAGTTAGCAGAAAAAGAGAGACAGAAACTGCCCTTTCTCCTTTCTGATCCTAGTACAGCTCTGTTCTTCACAAAACTGCCTTCCTCTCACTTTGCAAGCCCCTCTCCTCACAGGTTATTGTAAGGAAGGGTTAAGCTTTTCTTAGTGCTTGGGGTTAACCCACTGAGCCTGAATTACTGGAACTGCAACCCCTACCAAGGGAAAGGGAGCTAACTCCTGCCTGGAGATAAGGCTCCTTATCTCTGCATCCTTCAGCTTCAGGAGAGGGCTGCGGGTGGGACACTGACTGATGATGGGGCTGATTTGCAGAGCCTGAGGCTTACCTTGGTGAGGTGGAGGGTTCTCCCTGCTCCCACCAAGCCCTGGGGGGTGTTATTGACCATCTGGCAGCTCCTGTTTTCCTTCAAGCCGAGGAAGAGGTGCATACAGAAGACTTGGCCATGAGGTCTGCAGAGGACACTGCCTCTGACAAGTGAATGGCTGAGAATGTGGTGGGAGGCTTTCAGCATCAGCAAGTGCTGCTGAGTTTTTTCCACTGCTAGCTGAGTGGTAGACAACAGAGGAAAAACTTCAGGAGAGACACAGATTCTCCATCTCTTTTTGGCTAATCATGAGTTGATCACCCACCAGAGAGTGGGACTGGGAAGCCAAGAGTCCAAGAGCATGGATGGAGCAGTGCTGGGATGGACTGGAGGCTTGGGACTGATGTTCCATTTCTCAGAGTTCAAGTGCTCCCTAGTGAAACTCACCACCCACTGATACATCTTAAGGGGGGGGGGGAAGATGGATGAGCTGAGGTGCTCTTGTCTCTCTTTGCTCTCCCATAGTTTTAATGGCTTTTCAGAAGTGAGGGCTTCTTGATTTTGTTCTCTGCAGGTTAATTCATCAGTTTCAAACACCATGGTGCCCTTGTGACCACTGTGGAGATGTAGTCCTGGCAAACTGCCACGGACATATGGCTGAAACCCCTCTAAAAGCAGCTCCCATGGAAGGGGATCAACATTTTCTGGGGTCGTCATATGGCAGGATTTGTGGTAGTAATTGCTGGAAAGTCTGGGAAACTTGTAGGCTGGATTCTTGCACTTTGGATTAAAAATTAAAAACTGATGGAGCTGATGGAGCTGATGGAGCTCATTACTCCCAATTTGAGATCTCTCAAAAATTAATCCAGCATTTTTCAAATGTTTTTCTTTTTCTTTAACCATACTAACAATATAATTTAATTTTGGTGTGGTTTGTTTTGTTTTCTTTTCCAGATGTTCTGAGTACGATGATACTGGGGGTCTCCAGAAATCCAAACAGGATCTATTGAACAGAGGTGATGTTTGGACACACAGATGATCCACAGTTATCTGCCACTGGAACAGGGTGACTGTCTCATTTATGAAGTTCCCTTGTGTTCACTGTGACCCCTTATTATGAGACCAGCCCTGGAAAGAAATGGGTTTTTCTTTCTAGGAGCTAAGCTAGTCCTGTGAGGAGCAGGGAGCTGGACTCCATGATGGGTCCCTTTCAACTTCAGCTGTTCCATTATTCCGTGTTTCCATTAAAAAGTCTGGCTGGCTACAAAACAGCACAAGACCAACACAAAAAAGGTAAGTGATTTAGATAAATGGCAGAGAGTAGGGAACTGGTATCCAAGATGGATGTTTTGAAGTAGAAGGGAGGTAGAGTTTAAGGCATTTTAACACAGAGTGTGTTTCATGCAGGCCAAGAGAAGGCTTACGAAGGGGGCTGGAAACAGGGATAATTAATGGCCTGGGTGGAGGGGAAGTAGCTCTCTGGGTGTAATTGTGCACAAGATCTGAGTTGAGGAAGGGTGGTGGTAGGGATAACGTGGTCAAAGCCATAAGAAGGGAAAATGCTACTGCCAAAATTGCTCCAGTCAACGTTGAGAGGAATATTAATGACCATACTGAGAGGTGGGAGTGGAGAAGAAAGAATGGAGAAAATAAAAACTGGCACCTTTTCCATTTGAAGAAGAGAAAGGAAAATATATTAAAGAAAAAAAAACCTACTAAGAAAATTGGCAGACTGAGTGCAGATAGCTTAGGGAGTGTGACCTTCCAGTTTAGCTCTATTCTTTTATTTCTAGGCCCAACAAATCCAAGACCCAGTGACAAGCTTTTGAAGATCCCTCAAGCCCCATAAATTTACTGGTAGCCACTTAGAGCTGCATAAGTTTCTAAAAGCATCATTTGATCTGGAATTGGAGCTGATTACCTTTAATACAGGTAAAGGGGGGCCAGGGCTCAGAAGAATGAGGAATATCAGGGCCTGTGGACCATGGTGTTCATGGTGCAGAGCTTCCAACCAGCCAAGGCTGTGCTCCTGGGCTACAGGGGCTCGTTCTTGCCCTGCCAGCCTGTCCCTCTTCCCTGAAGTAGGAGCACTGCCCTGCCAGGTATATGTTTGCCCAGGGTCTTCGTCTGCCTTCTAAGAGGCAAGGACTTTGGAAGGCTCCTTAGTGAAAGGACAGAAAATGCCCTGCACACGGCCTGTGTTGCAGAGGAAACGAGGAGGGTCTTTCCTGATGGCTGTGACTATCCCAAACTCAGGTACAGCAGTAACAGTGGGATTTCCAGGAGAAAGAGCAAGAAATGTTGTACGTGGATGGGTGGTAAGGAGCTGTAGAAGGTGAGGAGTGGGGGGAATGCTTGGGAGTGACGAGGCTGAAATCCCCATGGCATGGAGAACGATGGCCGTGGCCCTGCAAAGGGGGGGCTGCTGACACGGGGGTGAACCTGCTCCTGCCCTGGGCCTGCCTGCACCGTTCGTCATCCCTGAGCCCCTGGAGCGAGGGTGTGGGAAGCAGTGTAACTGTCACTGATTCTGGTAACTATTACAATTTATGGCTTGCGAGGGGTCAGAGTTGGGAACTTGACCGCCAGTAAAATTCCTTGACGTAGGTGCTAGCGAAAAGCATCTGACAAATGGTGTCTGCTGGGCAGCGTGTCCTGCTTTGCTGTTCGGTGCTTCGTGGGGGTTGCTGTGTGTTGGCTCTGCCAAAGGACACGGCTGGTGCCGGCCGTGCTGCTTGGGATTGCCCGGGGCTGTATGAGGGAGAGCTTCCCGGAGTCACGGGGATGAACAGCCTGCTGCTGGATCTGGGGTGCAAAACATGGATTGGGAAACAAACCTCTTCGTGCTGTTTTGTTGTCGGCCTCAAGCACAAAAAGTGATTTGATGTGATCGATGTTTGTTAGAAGTACGAGGAGCGTTGTGAGGCTGGTGCCAGAGTTTCTCCTGTTGCCCTTTGTAGTTACCAGCTGATCCGATTGCTGCTGTTGAATGGGAACAGAACTAGTTTCTCCCTTGTAAACGCACAGAAGTGCAATGGTTGCCACGTGGATTTTAACAGGTTAATTAATAGGTTTCATTATATTGTGATCTAGACCATTTAATGCCATACAGAGGCCACATAACTTCTTGTGGTTTAAAATAACTCCCCAGTTATGTCATTGATAAAGTCCGAGGAGAAGATGTCCGACCTCGAATCCCCGCGCGTGTTGCATCCCGATTGCAGCGCTCTCAGCCCCGCCGTTCAGGCGGGGGGGGGGGGGTTCCTTCGGCCCGGCCACGGGACCTGCTGCCGCCCGCTCCCCCGGGGCCAGGCGGCAGGGAGCGGCCCCCGGCGCGGAGCGGGGGCGGGCGTGGGCGGGGCAGCGGCGGGGGCAGCCCGGTGCCCCCGGCGTGCTCGACTCTCGCCGCCCGCCCTCCTCCCTCCCTCCCGCCGGCCGGCAGCGCCGTTGCGCAGCTCCCGCAGACGGGACGGGACCGGACTGTCGGCAGCGGCGGGGCCGGCCGGGCGAAGCGTTCGGGGCGGGCGGCGAGGCGAGTCGAGGCTGGACGGCCGCGGCAGGGGACGAGGCCGCCCGGGGCTGGCGGCGGGGGGCGGCGGCGACGGCGGGGAGGGCCCGGGGCGGCGGCGGGGCGCCGCTGGAGCCCGGCGCATGGCGGCGGCGGCCGGGAGCATCACCACGCTGCCGGCGCTGCCCGACGACGGGGGTGGCGGAGCCTTCCCGCCCGGGCACTTCAAGGACCCAAAGAGGCTCTACTGCAAGAACGGCGGCTTTTTCCTCCGCATTAACCCCGACGGCAGGGTGGATGGAGTCCGGGAGAAGAGCGATCCCCACAGTGAGTGTCCCGAAAGGACGGGGCTGGGACTGGCGGCCCCTCCGCCCGGGGCAGCGGGGCTCCCGAGAGGGGCCGTCCCGCCCTGCTTGAAGCAGTGAGCTTTGCTGAACGTACCTAAATAGTCATGCGCTCGTAGAGAAATCAATATGTGTATGTACGGACCTATGGTTGAATCGTAGGCACGAACAGGCGCGTATCGCAGCTGGTGCCTCCCACCGCAGGGTACCACACGGGGATGTCTCGGCGCAAACTCTTGCGGGTGTTTCCTCATTCAACCTGCTGCGGTCCAGAGCGCGTTACACTCACCGAGATTTGCCTACGTGCTTGAAGGTGGCTGAGTTTGGTTGCATGTCTCCGAAATAGCCGGAGTGGCCCTTGACTGCTTCCCACGGCGGTGGTAAATATGGGAGTTGTATAAAGGTAGAAAGAAGGTTGTTTTGTTTTTCCTAGCGTGGCTAAGCCCTCATGAACAGAAAGAAGTACTCTTAGCATGCAAGTACTTTTAGGAATAGAGCTGTAAATCTGTTTAGGGAAGCAGGTTTTATAATCAAGTTGTGTTAAAACACCTTTTTTTACCATGAAAAGTTTCATTGAAAAAGCTCCAAAGCAACCCCAAACCTTAATTACACAGGTTGATGCAGGTTGTGGAGGAACCAACAAGGAGAGGTGCACTGCTGGACCTTGTATTAACTAATAAGGAAGGATGGGTTGGGAACAGCCTAGGTGATAGTGATCATGATATGATAGAGCTTAGTATCATAGAAGGGTGAAGTAGAGCAGTAAGTAGGACGACAACCCTGGGCTTCTGAAGGGCTAACTTTGAACTCTTCAGAGATCTGCTTGCAGGAATCCTATGGGCTAGTACTCTGGAGGGTAAAGGAGCCCAAGAAAGTTGGTTAACTTTTAAATACCACTTTCGTCAGGTCTAGGATAGATGTATTCCCTTGAGAAAAAAATTGGGAAGGCATACTAGGAGACCAGCTTGAATGAACAGGGAGCTTCTGAAGGAGCTTTCAAGGAAAAAAGCCTATAGTTCATGGAAAAAAAGGACTTGTTAGTTGAGAGAATTATAGAGGGGTAGTCAGGGCATGTAGGAAGGCAACAAGGAAGGCCAAAGCCCTCCTAGAGCTTAAATTGGC
>JAOEGS010017793.1:16207-35976 GCA_025447755.1 Corythornis vintsioides
CTCAGAATGATGTTATGAAAACCAAGAAATATCTAAGTCATGTTTCAGAGAAATCACAAATTGACAGACAAATGGTGCAGTCCCATTGTGCTACTTTGCAAAATCTGATGGAGCCATGGCATTTTGGTTTTGCTCGAGGCAAACAAATGCCAGTTTAGATTTTGATGCCTGCCTCATGCCATGGATTCATATTTAATAGCAAAGACTCAGTATGTGGTTTTCCCATGCCTCACAAAAGAGCATTGACAGATTTCTTTTCATGACTGCCTCCTGTACCAATTTAGAAAGATGCCTTTTAGGCTGCAGAGATTGATGGACATATCATAGATCAATGGGTCATTTCCTGAGGCTTTATGCACAGTATACCACTGCATGTCTTAACATGTAATTGTCTGTGTGTATAGGGAGTTTACTTTGAAACAGCTGTTAGTGGTCTAACAGTTGCTTCCAAGACATGTATCTTACATATAGCCCATACAAATGAGAAACCAGCCCACACAGGGATGTACCACTTTTGGTTATGTGTAGGTAAACAGGATCCAGAAGTGGAAAAAAATATGCAGTGATGAATAAGAAGATGGCTTAAGAAGGAGGTTGAATGGAAAAAAAAATAATTTGTGGGATAGAGAATAGTGAAAAAAGAAAATGTAAGGGTAAGGATAGAGAAACTAGGAAGGAAATATACAAAAGCTAGAAAAGGAAAATAGAAAAGCAGGAGAACAAGTATCTGGGAAGAAGAAGAAAAGTTAATTTCTTCTTACTGTTCAAAATAATTACTTGCGAGATAGACTGGAGGTTCTGCCTCAGACACAGCTGGTAAGTGTAATGGAAAACCAATAGTAAATATTATGCCAAAGGGGTTTAGAAAAATAAGGGGTCTAACCTGAGACACAGGTTGATATAGTAGTCCGTGACCCATAGATTGGTTACCTTGGCAGCTCTGCTGCACTTACACAATGGCTTGCAGGAGCTCTCCCCAGTGGGCTGGCCATTATTTCTGAGACAGAACTGTGAACATTGCCTCACTGTGCAGAAATCATCTCCCAGGAACTATGGGCCAAGTATTACAGAGTCTTTCTTTAGCTCAGTGGGACACAACTAACATTTGATAGAAAAAATAGTACTTGATAGAGTCCACATGTGTTTCTTTTGCTCATTTCCCCTCCTTCACTTATACATAAATCAGTGTGTTAATTAACCCCACGCAATTGGCTGAGAGAGAATTGTGGTTGCTCACTGTTTTGTAATTTTAGACTGCTTCAAGACATTTATTTATGTGTTTTAGGCATGAGAGTGCAGTTCTTCTTTTGTGCCTGCTGCCCTCTGAACAGGTTGAAAGGGAAACATTTATCAGATGTGTACTTCACCAATGGGATACCTACCCCATGGCTTCTCAGAAAATGAAGTTGGACAGAACAGCTCTGTGCCTCCACTGATGCCTGAGCAAGTAGCATTAGTAAGGGCTGGACTGCTAAGGTGCCTGTCAAGTAACACCATAGAATTTCCTGTGCAGTTTCCAGGGATGTTTTTGTTCACTTTTATTTTTTGTTGTTTAATTTACTTTCTTTTCTTCTGGTGAACTCATGGCCATATTCTTTAATGTCACATTCAGCCACTTTGCTTGCTGTCTGAACCAGAGGGTCCAGCTGCCCTTCCATGGCTCTATTCACAAGGGCTGGAGTTCCTATGATTGGAGAAAACATTACACTACCAATAGATCCATAATCTATCTTTATGTAATAGGCATTAAGTGGGAGAAAAAACCATCTAATTCTTTGGAAATTGGTTTCCTGTGTATCGTGCTCTATATTTTCAGTCTGGGAAGTCATAGTTTCTGTTTTTACTCAAGAAACTTATTCAGTAGGTCCCTGAATGCATTGTACTTTAGCTAAAATTAATTGTTCTTCCCTTATCTTGTCATTTGAACAAAAATTATAAACTGGATAAGAAACTGGGTAAGAAAGAAGCAGGTTTGGGGAGATAGCTAAAATAAATGTGAGATTCCTGAGTCCTTTTACAATCTTCCACCTGTTCTAAACTAGAAGATTATTGTTTGGAAATAGCAGACAGGGAAGAGGATTTGGTCATCACAGGGTGACTGTTACATGACAAATGATGTCATCATGGAAGAAGAAAATATGCACCTTGACTTGGTTTTCCATTTGTTTTTTGATCAAAATATCAAATGCACCTTGAGATACTGGGCTGATGGTTTGGATGGTGTCTGATACAGAACACCTTTTTACTTGTTCTGAACCTACCAGTTATTGCTTTAGTCTGATATCTTCCAGGTATTATGAGTCCTCATCACTCCTGTCTGTATCTTTCTACTGAACTCTTTTGAGAATAGAGGACCAGAATTGCATTCAATATCCAACATGGGATATTTTTATAGCACTTTGCTTCTTTATTTTCCTAAAAATACCCTAATATTTGGTTTGCTTTTTTTGTCCATGATGTTCACAGAACTAATGTTGTCACAGACATATCCATTATAATTCCAAGATCTATTTCCCAGTTTAGACAGGTTACTTCAGAAGCCATATATATAAATGCCTACTAAAACACTGATCTATGTATAATAAAAATAAATAAATACATAACAAAAAAACCCAACAAACATAAAATAACAATAACACTCTAGTCCACAGAAGTGGAAAGTGACAGCAATCCAGCTAAAGAACATATTACTTTGATTCTTCCCTGACCCACAGCTGTCTCAAGAAAAATGACTATGTCTCTCCAGATTTCAGCCATCCTGTCTGAAATCAGCATTTGTAATCATCTCTCTAGAGTCATTGCACTGTGCCTGACAGTTTCTCTGGAGAATTATCTGGAGAAGTGATAGAAAAAGAACCAAGGACATTTGATATTATTGCTTAAACCAGTGATCTAACTCAGATGTTGTGACCTAACTGACATGTTGTCAGTCTTTTGTATTCCAACAGATCTGGTGCTCTGAGATACAGGGACAATCACAATTCTGTGATTCTGCTGGTGAGTGGAGAGAAAAGACATTTTGCACTGTCAGTGTCAGTTTGTGCCTGCATGTGCCCACACACTCTTGCACAAGCTCTCTGAAGTTTACTGACACAAGTAGCAATGAGATGAGTGTTGCTCTGATACTGGAGGGACTCGTAGCAGAAGGAATCAGAGGAAAGTTATGTGCAACTTGAATAAGGGATCCAGTGGGACTTTTAAGTTTCTCATGGCTGAAGAAGAGCATCCATGCAACCCTGGAGCTCTGTGATCTGCTCTGAGAAAACTGGAATCTAGACTTGCATTGTTTGCATCTGCAGTCTTGTTTTATTCTCAGCTGTATGAGATACAGAAGGTGGGACTTTTTTCTTAACTTCAACAGCTAGTCATAGGTTCACTGGAGAAGAAGGTGACACCAAGGTCTTTGTCACAAATTACAGGGTCACTAGTGTACGTTTTCCTTCTCTATTTTACCTCTTTTCCCACATAAGTTGTCTGTAACAAGCCTCTGTTATTCCACTGCTGTCTTTCCTATACTTCTTTTTCTGTCATTCTTCTAATGTACTCTATATTGCTTTTGAAATCTTTTTATAAATCCTTATTACTAAACTTTTGACCTTGATGTCTTATTCTTCTGGTTATGCAAGGGCTGAGACAGTATGTTCCTACTTGCAATGACAGTCCATCCTGCCATCTTCAGTGGTAAACTTATGACACAAAAAAATAAGAAATCAACTCCTCCCCAAAAAAAAAGAGCTACAAGATCAGCTAGGACACAGGGACAGTCTTCATAAAATATTTTCCTTCTTTCATTCCAGATTGAACACTCTTTCTTTTCTTAACACCAGAATAAGATAATATTTGAAGTGGACAGATCAAACAGACAGTGTGAGCATTTTAAGTGGGTGAGTCAGGCAGATAGAGAGCCAAGATTAAAATTGCCGTTTATACAATTTTTTTCATTTTATTGAAGTTATCATTCAAATCTTGGCAGAGCCAACATCTGGAACAATATCCATTTTAATGTGACATAAATTATCACTGTAAGGAATACAGCAGAATGATCAGCAGCCAGAGAGCAATGATTTCTGAGATGGATAGCTAACGTTTCTTGAGAATTCAGTCGATTAAGAAGTGTGATTGCTTATTTGATCACATCGTTTAAATTATTGAAACAAATAGCAAAGGAAAAGTATGAGATGCAGATGTGATGAAAAATATTTTGAGCCATAATTTCCAGGTCTACATCCTGAACTGTTTCTGGAGGCAGTAGTTTCACTAAAGTAATAGGACATTTCTTGAGTGAAGACAGAATAAAAAACAAACAAAAAATTTGTCAATCTCTCACAAAAGTTTCTAAACTAAGGTTGCTCTTTTTTTTTCATTTGTGAAATACAGTAGGCCTGTTAATCCTGTAAAACTACATTTACTTTCATTTGGATTGGCAGAGACAGGCAGATAGACAAGAAAGCATAGACAGAAGAACTGGGTTCTGCACAAAACAATACAACAGTCCTAAAGTTACTATGAGATCCAGGTTCAACTCTTGGCTTTCCCAGACAATTTCTGCTATGACATTGGACAAACTTCATTTGCCTGGGCCTCCATGTCTTACCTGTGCAGAACAAAGTCTGTTTGGTTAAACCAATAAGATAATTAAGTCTCTTAGAGTTAATAAATAGTTCTATGTGACAGTAACAGCAAGTGCTTCTACTAATAATAATAGGTCTTCAACACTGGCAAAGTTGGTTTTTTGGTTTTGTTTTTTAATGATTTAGGGTTATACACTAGAGGTTACCTCCAGGAAAACCTCCCTGGTAGTGCTGAGGAGCCAATCTCACAATCCAAGTGAGTGAGATCAAATCTATGTAAAAAAAAATAAAACAATGAGGGATGCCAGCATTAAACTGTTCACTATTTGATTGTCTCCATGAGGTACTGTGATGGGGAGATAAAATGGACAATAAATATTTCAGAGCAGCTGGAGTATATCAGGTCTACCATAGGTAAAGGACTTAGTTTGCTACTCCAAAATTGACATGGCTGATGCAGAAGGTGTAAAGGGAGTTGTAAAGTACTGAATGGATTTAAACTTACCTGGTTATACATGGTATATAGGAAGCATTAAGAGAAAAAAAAGAAAGGAAGGGAGAAAGAGAAAGAAAGTCAGAACATATAACAATTTAATGAAGAAAATACATGTAACAATTATTATAACAAAAAAATATAACAATTATTTGAAGAAAAACCACATTAGTAACACGAAAGTCAGAGCAGTATTCTTTTGGAAGGTTTTCACAGGGACCCCTATAGGATATACACAGGTTATTGATCTTAGAAATTTTACAGTTCCAACTAGACTTCTAATACTTAGCATTCAAAACAGAATCACTTCATCCATTATCAATAACATGTTCCCACTTCCTCCAAAAATAACCCTATAACCTTATCCATCCCAGGCAAAACTCTTGGAAAGGGCTTGTGCTTATTATAGAAATAATCACATTGAGCAAATTATGTTCAAAGCTGCTTAAGATTATTTTCTATTAATAGAACATTGCTTGCTAAGCACTATTTCAGCCTCAAATTGCTGATTTTGGAGCAGGAACTGCTAGTTGAAATTTTGTGTAGGAGATCAGACTGAATGGCTGCAGTACCTTTGCCATTAAGATCAGTGAGCTCCTAAATGAGCACTATTAGTTTACCTATGTTATGTTCCCAAGGCATATGATTTCATTGACTATTCATAAAATAACAATTTCCTCTATGGAAAGGTTGATAGATACCACATGTTTCATACTTTTTAGCACAAATAATAATTTGTCCTTAGCTTTGCCCTAAAAATGGTTATAATAATTCTCATAGTTAAAACTCATTGATCATCTCTCAGAGTAGAAATATTATCATGTGAATTACATGATCAGTCTTACACCACTGAATAATTAGAAACCAAATGACTGAACAACATTAAAATAATTCCCAGGCTGCAGTTCATTGAACCACTTTAATGAATGTACTCAAATCCTAAGCAGTTCAGAAATCAAGAATGAGTCAGAGAAAGAAGACAAGGTTGAACTTAGTGGGTGCTATATTTGTGGTGAACATTTCCACCAGTTTTAGCAAGTATGTTTGTGTCATGAGGCTGACACTGTCCAATTTGCACTTGCTTGCCACCTTTGCAAGAGGCCCAGAAGCCTCTTCTTAATTCCTTTTCTGTTGCTGGGGCATCTAAAACTGCTTTATGTCTTTTATGCTGTCATATTTGCTCTAAAAGGTACTGCAAACCAATTTACTGTTATATATAGCATCACTTTTTTCATGTCACCATATTGAAGAGCCTTGTAGCATTTCCATTTTAAACCCCTATTTCAGATTTTACAAACTCTGCCTGATTCTAATTACATCAGGCCAAAGACAACAGTGTAAATGTTAACCTCACAGGTTGATTTACAAGGAATGGTAGGCATCTATTTATTTTCAAATATGAGGCATCTGAAAAGTCAGTGATACTGCAAAGTCTCCTTTTTTAATACTAGGCTTTAATTCACAAGAGAATACAAAAGCTCTGGGTATTTACACTGCCATGTGAGATAATTTGAGTGGAATTGATGGAACTGCAGTATTAAGAAATATAAGGAACTGGATAAAATTTGTCAAGGGTTGTCTTTTATGCATTGTCCTTTACATGAGAACAACAGGGATTGCTTTAAAATATTCAAAGGTAATATACAGAATCAATTTATTTTTTTTTTTCTCCATAAAGTATATGATATGATCAGTGACTGCTCTGGGGGTTAATCAAGGCAAACCTTGTGGCTAAATTAAAAATAGGAGCTATCAATTTCATGGTTTATTATAAGCAGCTATTGCTTTACAAAGTTTGGGCCATACATTTTCCTCGTGAAAATTGGTATCTTTGTATTTTGTGAATGAAATGCAAGAATTGCTGGTGCCTGAACAGTGAAATAGGGGTGACTGGAGACTGGGAAACAGCTTTCATTTGGGGTTTTGAATAGTAAACTACAAAGTGCTGCCTTTGCCTCACTGATTATCTGTGAAGTCTCCCAGGCACATCCCAGAATAAGGTTGAGCCAAGGATTACCTGAGAGAATGTGACCCCTAAAGACCCATCAGACCTCCAACAAGGGCATTGAGAGGCATTGCTTCCTGTTAGCTTTGCAAGGTCAAGAAGATCCAGGAGCTAACATCCAAGGTAGGATGTTACAGTTCAGGTGACTAGAGAGATACACAGGTAAAAAATTGACAAGGTGCCTTGGGTGACAGACCAGTGCTTTTGGAACATACCTTATTTGGATGCCAGTAAGAGTGGGGTACTTCAGGGGTCTGTCCTGGGACTCAAACTGCTTAACATCTTTATCAATGACCTGGAGGAGGCAACAGAGGAGGGACATGCCAGCAAGGATGCTTTTGATCATAATGGGAACAAAAACTGTCCTGAGTTATATAAGCAGAGGATGTGATATAAAATATACAGCTCTTTCTCTGCTTCCTCTGCTTCTCTTATTTACAGTGCAGCTTTACTTCTTGTATTCTGTTTAATCTCTCTTTACAAGTGAACTACTGGGCATTCACCAGTGCCAAGGGCCAGGAAACATAACTCCACAGAAGTATCTTTATTTCAGCTCTCAGTATGTTACTGTTCCCCTTCCTGTCCCTCAGGCCCTGGTAAATCTCATAAAATCCTTTTCAGACTGAAATCCTACTCTACCCTAGCTGTAACATGTTTTACAGTATATATTTCTCTATAGTTGTCTTAGTCTCTTGTTGACAGTCTTTAGGTACCAGTTCCTTGGCTGGTAAATGTCTTCCTTATTCTTAAATTTATCCACTTTGTTTTGTTCAGAGCAAAGTGTGGGGATAATAAATTGGCTCACAAGTACCTGACACTGCTTCTTAGTTCTTTCTGCTATGCCAATTTTTCATAATACTGAATCCTAGGGATGCCTGGAAGAAGCCAGCAGCATTTTTCCCATTTACACATCTCTCAGAAAAGCTGTCTAGATTTCTCTAGTAAACTCACTCAATGAATGTGCTTCCACAAAAGGTGCTCCAATCGTTTAATAGATTTATTCCAGAATATGATAACAAACAGTTGTTTCAAATGTCAATTTTAAGGCTTGCAAAATGTAACTATGTACATGCATAAGATCAGAGCATAAATCATCTCACTAAAACAGCTTTGTAAATATTTATGAGCACAGGGCTCTTCATTTCACACTTACTCCTCATCTTGAATTTTCACTTGGTTTATGGCTGATAGTCTGGGCTGAGTACCTGACATTGCTGAATTGCCACCTGATTTCTTTGGTATTGTGTATACCACAAACCTAATTCTTTATTGACTGCAGGTGAGTGTATGATCTATACAAAAAAAACCCAACAACCCTGTTTGCTTGGAGGGGTGGATTCTGCATTCTGATTAACACATGTAAAATTTTAGCAGGCACCATGTTGCTGAGCTAAAGCATAGCCTGGATTTGTCTACATGAGCTGCCATCCCTGCAGTGGCTACAGGTGAGGCAGGACCCAAGTTTCCTGTCTGTGTTGGTATTTTAGATGGGGCTGGTCATTCAGAAGGGAGAAGAAAAGGAGAAATATTAAAAAGATGGCTGAAAGGTAAAAGTGTGGAATGAAGGAGATGTGAAGAGGTCATGAAGGAGCAGTGGGAAAAGAACCAGAGCTATCAGGATGCAGCAGAGACAGTCTGGTGGGGACTGCAAAGATGAGCTATCATCTCATACAAATGTCTTTGCATCCCTGGCTCCTTCTCCTGTGGTCATGATCCTTGGTTCAGACATCCTGGCATTTCAGTGGCCCAAAAGAGAGAAAATTATCTTTTTACTCCTTTCTTTGCAGCAGTCACAAGTGAGGGCAGAAATATAAGCATTTTTTTTATTTTTTTTTAATTTTAATGTTGTTGTGCATGTGCTCACTACTCCCATCTGTGCTTTAGCACTGCAACTTGCTATTACTCTTCACTAATTCACACCCAAATCTTAGTTGCACTTTTACCCTATTTAACTAGTAGGAGGTAGCACCATCTTAACTGACATAATAACCAGAAACAAAATCTAAAAATAAGCCTGCTGATAATTTTCCAGCATGTATTTAACCAGAGACTTGAAGTTCCTGAGTGGTCAGTTTGGACTGAGGTAAGCACCATAGTTCTTCTCTTTCATCTGCTGGCTCTGCAGCCTTTTTGAACTGAACCCACAAGGTGATCAGATCACAACCTGATCAGGTGGTGCCTGCACCAATTCAGTATGGATTATTCTTATTATTCTCATTACACTTATTTGAAAGTGACAAGATCAGCAGAAAAGGGGCAGTTGGCTGTGAAAACTTTTTCCATCAGGTTTTAGTGCACAATAACAGTGGAAGATAACTTCTTCATTTGTGCACTGCCATATATTTCCTATACATTGTAGAAATTTTCATCATTTAATGTCTTAGCCTGCATTTAATCATACTGACTGTTGTGGTATCATTCATTAACAATTTCCCTGAAATCCAGGAGAATAGTTTTGACATACACAAAAAAATTAGTAGATTTTAGGAAGCTTATGGGCATTTCTTACTGCAGCTGTGAAAAATTTTGTACTTTGTTAAACGTTCCCCAAGCACCCCACTGGTGTACTTTAGGAAATAAAATACTGTTTGATTCAACAGGACATTTGTTTTCAGTGGATCATGCTTAGGGCTTATAGTCTTTCATTTGTGTAATTAGTAAAAAAAAATACTTTGCAGGTGACAGCTTCCAAGTGTGTCCTTTCACCTTGTGTTTCCTGCTGGTTAGTTTCAGGCAAGTTATGCCCATGGCATTCTGCAGCCCTCATGTTGGTCTTCTGCACTGTCTTGCTCTCCACGTTCAGCACACAGGTCTGGAGCAAGATCCAGGTGTTGTGAGCCAAGGATCAGCAGGATTTGTATATGTAGAGTTGCCACCATGGAAGCATGGACATTTCAAGAGCATCTTGAGAGGAATTAATCATGGCATTGCTCTCCTCTACTTCCTAGGAAAAAAAAAAACAACCCATAGCATAGGTCTAGTTTTATTAACTCCCCTGCTTCTGTGAAATTAATTAAGAAGAGGAGTGTATCCTCACACTGTCCTAGATAATACCTCACAATACCTTGCCTAGATGCACAAGCCACATCTGGGCTGCTTCCCTGAACACACATCACCAGTTCCTTCTGCACCAAGGAGCAGCAAGGAAACTCTCAGAAATGGTGGCCACGATGTTACATACCTGCTTTCCTTGCAGTCCCTCTCCTTCATCTTGGAGGATCCAGGACTAGGCTCCCTGCAGAAGCTTCCTCTTAAAATTATAACTCTCCAGAGACCTGAGCTTGTGAACGACCTCTGTTTGCAACACTAAGTACAGTAAATGCTATTGTATTATCCAACAGTAGCAAATTAAATAATCCCACTCCCGTCACTTTCTAACAGGATAATATTAAAGGCATTCCTCTGAGATGGAGAGTAATAATTTGCTAATTCCCCTCAGTATTTCATGCTTCTCAGTAGTGCAGCTAATTTTCTCTGAGTACCTTATTAACATTCACAATGACTTTGGAGTCCCACCCTAATAGCTCTCCACAGAGGCAGTGACTGTGAAGGTGAGAGCTGACAGTGACACATTTTTCTCCTTTTTCTCTGCAGATTGTATTATCCTGGTTTCCATCCACTGAGGGCTGTGCAGCTGATGAGAGTGGGCAAACTGCAGTACAGTCAAGATATGTTTCCTCAAGCACTGGAGACCTTGAAACAGGTCAGTATTATGAACTGTTTCTTCTTTGTCCCCCTTCCTCTCTTGCCTCCAAACCTGCCTTGTGTTCCCCCCTTCTGCTCTGACTGTACCTAATGCCTTTGGATTCTCCTCACCACTTTTTCCATCAGTGGTGTTTCCCCAGGCTGCAGCTGAGCATGGTGATGGGTCACTGTTGCTCAGCATTTCAGGCACTGACTTCCCTCAGTATCTGTCATGGCTAATTACAGTTCAATAGCTCAGAGGTGCCTGGATTCAAAATTATTACTAGATCTGAAGAGATAAAAATATCTCAGTGCCTCATATTCTCCTTCCTACCTTAGCAAAGTGAATATGGGAGCAGTGAAAGTAACAAACAGAGCTGTGGTTTCTCCCCTTCTTACTCCCTAACAAGGATCTGTTATTTCAGATTGGATAACTTTTCATTTAATGCTTGTATTTTATTGTGAACCATATTCAAATGAACAGGCATGCTTCTTGATCTCTCCTATTTCTGTATCATTCATCATCTTTCTGTTTGATCTGGTTTTGCAGCTGGTGCTTTGCTAGTTCCATTTCAACTTTAAGCCATCCTTCTCACACCTGAGCTGACTTTTAATTTCCTTCTACCCCAGGCTCTTATTTTTGCTGTGGTTATATTGCTGTTAGTAGCATAACTACATTGAAGAATCCCCTTCCATGTGCAACATGTCCTCAGGTTGTTGGCTCTCACTTCCCATTTCCAGCCCTCAATCACTGCTAGGGTGTTTTTCTCCCCTGGAGCATGTGCTGCCTCCAGTTCCCCTCAAAGAGGTCTCATGCTTATTCTCTTGTATTATTGATTGTTCTGTGGTCAGCTTTGCCTGAAGACAGCACACACTCCATGTGGTTCCCTCTCTTGTCTCAGCCCACTTTCTAGGTAACAGTATTTTTAACTTACTTTTTTTCAACCTTCATATCTATTTGGTTTTAACCTCATATATAATTTCCACATGTTGAAATAATAAATTAGTATTTAATACAATGCCTGTCTTGCTAAGTCTTGTTAACACAAATCTTCACTTGCTATATTTAACTTAAACAGTGGCTAATTCTGATCACTAAAAAGCAGATGGAAGAGTAATCATTTCTATTTTTGTTATATATCTGTCATGTGCCAGGTGATCTGCTGCTATTTCTCCTGGAATATTTTCTCATTTCCAAACATTCAGACTTGCCTTTTTAGCAGGTGAAGTGAGAGCCCAGTCAGAGGAGTTTCTAATTCCATTTAAACTGCAACAATATATCAACAGGCAGTCTTCTAATTGCATTTCTAATATGATACTGCATTAAATTAAACTGGAATGAATTCCCCTAGAGACATCTGAATGCTGCTCATCAGGGAAGGTGAAAGTTCTGATGGGGTTTTGTATGGTTTTAGTGAATAAATTGACCATTGCAAGCCAGATAGCTATTGAATTATCCTTTTAATACAGAGCAATGCCTAACACAGACACCTTTTTTCAAGTTGTGATCTCCTCTTTCCCTGAAAAGGAAAATAAGATGCTACTTACCATTCTATGCTGTACCTCAGTGCATCTCTAACTGTGGTCTCCAAGCCATTTTTGGTCCACAAGGAGCAGTAAGTACCTTACAACTGAGATGCAGAACCATTTAAGCCTGTTGTGGTTTTGCCCATGCCCTGTTCAGTCTCCCCCTTCTCACCCACATGTGTGAGATGGAAAGTCTGAACTCCCTCTCTGTGAGCACAGCCTGTTTCTTGTCAGCCTGTTTCTCCATATGACTTGTAAGCATAGGATACAAACACTTCTTTGGTTGAGATCTGAAACAGATTTTCCCCATTGCCATCTACACTAGAGCAAATTAGAGCATAATTCCCAGTTTGTCACGAGTAAAGGATGTGATTCCTAGTATAACTCAGATAATGTCCTACAGTTATATGAGAATGTAGTTTGGCCCTTTGTGATTAGATGTGTCAACAGAGCATGCCACATGCTCAGGGCAGAAACTCGATTACCTTCTCCACTTCATTACTCTTCTTAATACACTCTGACACTGAATAGCACCCTGTTGGAACTCTCCTCAGACTAATTTCAGTGTGGCATTAAGGAGAAGGATGTGGAAGGTGCAGAGGAATTGAGATCTGAGTTAAATTCACCTCACTCATAATAAATCCTATTTAATCAGGCACAAGCCTCAGAGCTGCTGGGGATTGACAACCTCTCTGCATCAGAGGCACAGTGTGTTAAGACCAGTAGATCTTCATACACAGCTCTGCAGCCCTGCTGCTCTCTGTGCCACCTGAAAATGAATCACTATCATAGTCTTAGTGCCCTTTGGCTTTAGCTCTCTGCCCTGCACCCCCAAAGAAGTCTTAAATAATGTGGAGGCCTTTATGTTAACCATTATTATGAAACCACCTCTAAAAGTATATTAGGCTCTGCAGAATCTAATTTGACAGGTTTTGGAAATAGAAGTGTTACAGAGAGGCAATGCTCTTGGAATTCAAGAATAAAACCTGAATAATAAGTCCTTAGTTTATTGTAGCACCAAGGTATTGTTTTAAAATATGTATACATTTATATATGAAAGATGTAATGGTGGGAAAACAAATGGGGTTATTGTTCAGGAAAACCTTTGTCAGCAAAAGAAAACCAGAAACCAGACTGACCAACTTAAAGAGCCTAGGCTGACTGTAAATAGTGGCAATAACAAAATTAGCAACAAACTGTCTTGTGAAAAGAAAAGCTTCACCACAGGGAAGCAGCACTCCTGCAGGAGCCCAGGATGGGTCAGCATCTCTGGAGTTCATGGGAGCTCCTAGCAAGTGTATAGATTTGTGCTGAGGAGTGCTTATTAACATAAATATTTGTTAAGTGTCATTAGTTACCTTTACAGCACTGAAAAGTTTGGTTGCCCATAACCTGAGTGGAGCTGGACAGGTGGGGTGCAGAGGGGAAGGCTTGGATTCAAGGAGATGTCTTCATTTTTGAGTGTTGGATCCTCAGAGCAAGCTGAAAAGTGCTGCAGCTCTTTGTCTCAGCTGCTGCACCATCCTCTGGGCTGTGGTGGCTGTGGCTGCCCATAGCTGTGCACTTTCCTAAGCAGGGCAGTGGTGCCCAGCAGCTGAGCAATGGCTGGTGGGGTGGGGACAGGTGGGCAGGAGGATGCACACACCTACAACACTGACCAACCAGTTTTCCCTGAAGACCCTGCACGTGGCTGGCACCTTTGTGCTCCCATGAGCTGATGGGCATGGATGTTGTGTCTCATCAGGGCCTGCAGTAGGTATAATATTGTTTCCCTTCTTACAATCATCCCTGGTGTGGAGGCAAAAAGCACAGGAATTGGGGTAAAATTCCTCCCAGGTTCCACAGCAGCACTGAAGAAATCTTCTTTCTCTATGTGTTTGCTTCAAAAATGGAATTGTTTACCAGCTGTGGTTGATAGCAACTGTGATAGTGTTTGGTTTTCCTGTACCTTCTTTAACAAGTGTCCCTTTCAATCAAGAGAGATGAAAACCCACAGGTACTCCCTCTGAAATGCTAGCCTTCACTTCATGCAATTTTCTTCTGTAGCCATTTGCTTTCTGCTTTCCTTGTGATGGAGCATTGCTGTCCTGCTTCTGCTCACAGTTCCCTGCAGCTGTGGTGACAGGCATCCCACTCCATCCCCATGCAAATCAGGCACAAAAGACTACACTGCATTTCATTTGCATTCATGGAGCAGCAGCCAAGGGTAATGGGTTTTATATTCTTCAGGGTGAGAGTCTGTGGTTGGTGACACTGTGGCCTGTGTTACTGTCTTGCCATTACTATAGCTTTTTGTAATTGGATTTGTTCTTTTAGCTGAGAGGAAGACCACACAAACCACACGACTCTGCTCAGCCTTGACTCTGCTGGTTAGCTGTGTGATTTAGGAGAGCTGGGGAATGTTCAGAGAGCCTGCATGTTCCTGCTTCTGCCCAGTAGAACAATTCCTTGCTTTGGAGGTGAAATTATCCCCAGTTTTGCACTGACCTTTGCAAAAAACCAGCTACAGAACTAATGGCAGTTCAATTTGGGGATTACAGAAGTCATTGCTATTCTAACTTTGATGCAGCTGGTTCTGACTCACAGCCTGTGAGGCAGTACATTGCATGAGAATTATATTCTCCCTGAGGAAACAAAGGGATAGAGACTGGGTGCATTTATCTGCCATACAGAGGAAAGAAAGAAAAAGAAAAGGAACTGTTGCAGGTGAGGGAGAAGCCAGCAATACATCTTAAGATTAGGTTTGATATGAAGAATTTTTGGCTTTTAACAGAGGTGTATCCTTATGGCCATCACTGTCTCTGCATCAGGATGTCCAGGACTGTCCCTACCTGCCTGAGCTCTGTCCTGTAGCTGAGCTGAAGGTCAAGGTCAGCTTTCCTGGGACTGCAACTCAGAGGTATCCAAATGCACAGTTCTTAGCATATGTCATTCACAGTAAATCCATCAGCTTTCTTCACCAGGGCATGAAGACACTGTGCCCCAAGTGTGCCTGGATCCATGGCCAATTCACCTGGCCACTTTGTTCTGTGGTGATCCAGTTCCTTTATAGTCAGCCTGGGCACAGCTACATGTTGCTGCAATGTGCATGGGTGCTCATCTGCAGCTATCCTGCTCTGCACCACCCAGGGATTCCTGTGCTATGCAAGCGTTCATCTTTCTCCATCCTACTGTCTCAGTCAGAGAAGGCCTGGCTCTTATTCTTGCTTTTTACACTACTTTTTCCATTATGTATTTTAAAAAACCCACAGAGTTCTTTAATAGCTTAGTACATCACACTCCACTACCTTGAAATACTGCTATGATCTATTCTTTACAACATTTCCTCAATATGTTAAGTTAGGAAAGGCAGAAGACTAAGAACAGTTGAGGCAGTCTTTTCAAGGAATATAATTATGACTTGCAAACATTTTGCAAAAACATGACCAGCTTTGTATTTCTGCTAATATAGAAATATGAAGAAAAAAAAAAAAAAGAAAAGAGAGGATTTCTGATTTTATTTTACATTTCTTAGGTATTTCTAATGGTGAGGAAAGCATTTCACTGTTCTATTTAAAAGAATATTTTATCATTTAGTAGTGGAACATTGTGATAGCTCAGAACATATTTGACTCATTTTAGAGCTCCTTGCACACTCTGTTTTGTTTTGACTGCTATTTCAACTTGTTCTTTCAATCTTTTGCTGCCTCCATCTTAAGAATTAGCTAATTTGAACCAAAAATAAACTGTGCTAGAATTTCCATAGGCTTTTCTCCCTCTAGAAATTGGAAGTAGTCTTTAATTCACTCCACCAAAGTATATAGTTATTTAAATTTTATCTTTCCAATTTAAATGAGGTCCCTCCTTCAACATTGTTTCCAAAAAGATCCTTTTTCTGCAATCTGAAGCTGATTTAGCTGAATTTGGCAGCTGACTGGACCAGAAACCCATTGAAACAAAGGCTGCATTTAGTTTTTGACAGTTCCTCAGTTTGGGATGAAGAAAAGTCTCTAATGTCTTTTCTCCTACCAATACACTTCTGGATCTGGACCCCTGTCATTCTTTCAGAAATGCTGAATCCATTTCCATCTGGTACTTCTCACCTCGCAGGAGGAATTTAATAAAATGAAGAAGCAGAAATGTCATGAAAATTAATGATCTAAACATGTGATGAGCAAAGAGCATTTCAAACGTACCTGTGGCAGGGAATAGGCAATGCTACAGGAAATATCAGCAAGTGT
Source organism: Corythornis vintsioides (assembly GCA_025447755.1). Taxonomy (NCBI): domain Eukaryota; kingdom Metazoa; phylum Chordata; class Aves; order Coraciiformes; family Alcedinidae; genus Corythornis; species Corythornis vintsioides. The sequence continues at coordinate 32,708 of JAOEGS010017793.1, forward strand.
AAATTATCCTAACTATAGAAAACAAGCATGCACTGAAAAGAATCCCTGGGAAAAGCAGTAAAGACCCATTTCCCTGCATACCTTTCTAGACTGAAGCTTTTATTGTACTCACTTGTTTAGTGCTAAGTGCTCCTGATGTAGTTAAGGCACTTTATTCCATTGGTTAAGTATCAATCCATTTGTATTTATAGGACTTGAAGGCTACCAACATCAGGAATGTCACAGTCGTCCTTTAAATAAAGTATGAAAGCCTTGGATTCTGTAGTTGACAAATCTTAACATGGCCTTGATGTCTCAGTGAAAAAGTATCTTCCTGTACTATTCCAGACATCCATCTGTGCAATGTATTTGTGGACTTTAACACCCGTGCCTCCTCCTTTGTCAGGGACAAATCATTTTGGGATGCTTCACTCCTATTTCTACTGTGCCATACGTTCAACCACTTGAGGACCAATATTTACATCCCTGCCCCACTGCAGGGACCAACCCCTTTGCATGGTCTGCACAATGACTAACATATCCTTTTCTGTTCTCTCCTCAAGGCCTATGATATTATGAAGGTGACCCACGGGACAGAACACAGCCTGATGCAAGCCTTGATGGAGATAAGGGAACAGTGTGAGGCTGTCATGACAATGCAGTAAAGAGAACCTCTAGTCTGGAAAACAATGTATTCAAGGAGAAAGGAAATCAAATACTTTTTATTGGGAAGCTTCTTGATGATTTTGGTGTCATTCCATTAGCTCCTACTTGCTTTACGTAAGTGTTTAGTATGTATTCATTTTGCTGTATGATCTGAATTGACTTGATGTTTGGAGGAATATCTGCAATTTTCAGAGGATTTTTCTTTCCTACCAAGCAATCTAATTGACAATACTCAGTTATCAATTTACAGCATCTCATTTAATTGATAATAAATATTGGGTATTGGGGAATGCATACAGAGTCTTTATCAGTTACAAAAGGTATCATTCCACTGGTATCAGAAGTTTATTATAATGGTTTATACCAGCAATTGAGTATCTCACCTCACCCACATTATAAGGCACACTTTGCCTTGCCCTTAGGTGTGGTTTCCAGAAGTCTGATTCAGGTGCACTTTGACACCAAATACGTTTTCCAGTGTTCTAAATGAGATTTTCTTCCCTCCCAATATATCTGCAGGGGTCTCTCCATCTTCTTCTTACATTTCACATGTAATAATATTGAATAGTAAAATGGATTGAATAAAAAATTTAATCAAATGTGTATCTCTGTGGAAATTGCTTACTCTTTTTTATCCCCATTTTGACTGCTTCAAGTGTTTCTCACTTTGTATAATTTGAAAAAGAGAGATTTGGACCTGTGGGGTAAGTGATCTGGTTTCTAGACCTTTCTGAGCCTGTGGGGTTTGGATTTTGCTTCCAAAAATAGTGAAGCTTTGAGATCTATAGATGACCACTGAATTAGGAGGTCATCTCTGAGTCAGAGAAGGATGTCTTGGAAAGACCAGGTGCCCCATTTCCCCACACTCATCAGTGAGAGAGTTGTTATTCCCAGAGCTGCTGAATTCCATTTTCAAGACAGAAACAAATGCTAACAAAGCCAAATATTTATGAGGAACATCGAAATCTAAATAATTTAAGGCCTTTGAAACTATCACTTCAGGTGTGTCACTCCTCTCTAACAATTTATTGCTGTTACTCCAGCCATGACTGTTATTTCATTAATCCATCGTTGTTGTAAAGTCAGGCTTTTTTTCACACCAGTAGCTTGACACCATTAATTATTACGAAATGAGAACACATTTAAAAAGAAAATGAACACTCTGGGCGTAATTTACAGCCACAACACGTGAATGCCAATGCTGAGGAAGATAACTCCTTTCAAGGTGTTTGAATTTGTTCCAGCATATGGAGAGTTCACATGCCCAGCACGTGCACACTATATGCACATAATAACCTATGCAGTGCAGCACCTTTCTGGAGCACACAGCATGGCTTGGTGCCAGAGGCCAACTCATATCAGCCACCCAAGAAGCACAATAAACCTTGCAGATATTCACTGCTTGGTTGGGCCTTCCTGCTACTATGAAAAGGAAATAATCTGGGGGAAAAGATCAGCCCTTTGCATTTATTGGGATTGATGAGAAAGTAATGGCATCGCTCATGGACAATCAGGAAATGTCAGGGGTACACAGTCCCCATGAGCTATTTTCTGGTTTTGAGGAAGCACACGTCTATTAGATTTTATGTGCTTTTGGATAAGGATGGTGCTTATGTTATCTCATGGGGGTGTATCTAATACTAAATTTGCAAATGGAAGGGACTTCAGAATGTAAGGTAAGATGATGCAGTAGTTTATGCAGCATATACTGGGAGACAGCCCACCAGCTCTCCTGTGTACAGACACATCTGTACATGTGAATTGCAGCACTGTTTTTTTGGGTTTCTGGTACAAGGGCAACTCAACTCTCCAAGCACAATGGCAGAGAAATGTGGGTGTTAGTGGAGGAGTAGAGTTACCTGCCCTGGTGTGCAACACAAGAAACCAAAGGCCTGAGGTTGGGCTGTGGCTCCTGAGGGCACCACTGTGTTACCTGCTCTGCCTCATCTTACTCCCTGTGCTGGTCTGCAGTTATTCCTTAATACAGGGGCATAAATCTTGCTTTATATTCATTACTGTTGATGAAAAACTTGCATTTCTCTTATACTGGTCAAGGAAATACTCTGTTTTCTGGCTGTTTTCAATCATATACTGAGGGGTTTTCCTTTGAGATTCACATGTACTACCACCAGAGCAGAGCTGCTAGTGCTGCAGGGGAGGTTTTGTGGGCAATTTTTCTCTTCCAGTGGTCCCACTCCAACCTATTTTCTGGAAAAAAAGCTGGCTGGGGACTGCAGAGAGAATTCTCTAAATGCATCATTTGAAAGTGTGGTAGCTAGCAAGTATGCCAGTGAGGAAGGAACATTAGATAAGCACTCATTTAAAATCAAGTAATCTTATTTTTTCAGCTTGGACTCAAAGTAGCTGGAGTTCTTTGCACAGATCATGTTTCAGTCTTCATGTATAATATCTGTCAAATTTTTCAGGTGGTATCTGCTTGTTAAGATAAAGATGCTAAAGTCAGAAGAAGGCAGACTGCAACATTTTCTGTTCTGCTGGCAGGCTGGCTGCTTGCTTCCAGAAGGTCAGAGACTTTTCTAGTGCCATTTGGAAAACAATGGTAATTTTGGTTCACTTGAGATTTTAGGAATACATTTTTATTTACTCTGATTTTTCACTATCTA
>JAOEGS010017793.1:37543-55137 GCA_025447755.1 Corythornis vintsioides
ATTTGTGATAAACAAGAAAAAATCAATTTTAATTTCATTATTTTTTAGATTTTTTGTAGGTTTTAATAGGGACCTTGGAGATTTCTTCCCCCCCCCCTCCTAAAAAAAAAAAAAAAAAAAAAAAAAGAATAACTCAAGCTTAGTAATTAGGCTTCATACAGTCACTGCTCACACAGAGGAATCTAACAAGTTCTTTATAGTTCCCAGGAGACCAATTAACCTTCTTTTAAATATATCTCTATATAGCTACAGACAGTCACGCACAGAAATGCACATACACACAAGCTTTTCAGGAGCCTCAGACACTCCAGCTCCTTGTTAACCAAATTCTGATGGGGCTCTCAGCAAGAAAGCAGGGCTGAAGCATCCTCCGAGTCCTTTTTAACTCCACAGATGCCTAAATCATGATGGAATGCAATCTTTTCTTCTGATACCTGTGTCCCTAAATGGGAGGAAGGGGATACTCATGCAGCCTCTTCTTTGCCTACAGTTTCCCTCCATCTCCTGGGCTCAGGCAGGCAGCACTTGCTGGTCTCACCTACTTCTCATCAGGCTGGTCTAGTGAACCTGAGACACTGGAGGAGAGAGCAGTGTTTTCTTCCTCTGCCCCTCCAATTCAGCAGCTCTGATTCCCAGTCCCCAGAGGCACTGGATAGGAAGGTGGTAATTTTACATACCTCTTGGAGTAAAACAGCACTTTAAAACACAGGTGATTCCTCTTGATAATTCCACTTGACTTTCAGAGCAGAAACCAGGAGACAGGAATAGAGAAGGGTGTCTGATGAGAAAATTAGCAGAGTTCCACTCTTCCCCTCTCCCAGGCCCTGTGCTCTGCTCTCTACTGTACCTGCCTGCTCATTTATAATGAAGCTCCTTTTAATGAAGCCTTTTTAGGTTTACTTTCCTGTTATAGTAGGTGCCAGGTGTGGTACCCTATATAGAGCTCCAATTACTGGGGAGTGGTGTTCCCCATCATGCTAACATAGGTGAGTGTAATTTCACAAGTTGGGAATGTTAATGTCTGAACATCTGTGGCTGAATGCACCAATATATAATGGTATTTTAAAAGTTCAGTGTAATGATGGTATACAAAGAATTTATTCTTTTATTTTTCACTCTTACCAAATATTTTCTGCGGGGACTGTTACATAATTTGTGAAAAATAGACCCCAAAAAAATCTGATTTTGCATTTTCTTCAAAGAGCAGAAGAAAGCTAATCCCAAGTCTATGATGGGGCAGCCCACCATCTTCCAGGCAAGGATGTCACATTGCTTTATGGATGGCAGGTGAGATTAAAGATCCTACAGATGGGAATTGCCCAAGTTCATTTCATCAGAGCCCTAAAACTCTTCCTGCAATCCACACAGTATACCTGTGATACATCCAGGCTGTTTGTATTACCATTCATACCTAAAGCCCTGGCAAAATGTGTCCTTCCAAGGCAGTGAAGCTCCTCAGTAGACTAACAACAGCTCTGCTGTGGAGCATCAATGTGCCAAAGCCACCTCAAGGCCAATTTGTGTTTTTCACAGCACAGGACAAGGGTACCCTGGGGTATTATTTGAGGTCCTCCACCTAGTGATTCAGTGTGCATTTAGTGAGCCATTTATCCAGCTCTCTGCTCTGCATTGCAGGGGAACTGGGTGCCTTCCTCACCACACCCTTCGTGTCCTCTCTGCCAGTGACACAGCCTTTCAACAGGGACATAATTCTTGAAGCTGTTGAAGATTTACCATAGTAAAAAGATGTCAACTACCTAGCTTCTGCTGCAGGGAGAGAAAGGAAGAGAAGGAATAGAGGGGGAAAAAAGGCTTTATAAAAAACAAAACAAACACAAAAAGAAAAAAAAAAAAACAGAAGCAAAACCAATATTTCTGAAGTGTCATGGAAACATTTAGCTTGCTGCTTCACTCTTGGCAAGCATCAGAACAACAGTTAAGCAGGACAAGTCTTCAACTACCACATTGGCTTTGGCTCACAGCATTGCTTTTGTGGCTGTTGCTCCCTTGTGCTGGCTGAGCCAGGCCATTTCTGGCACCATCTGCCTCCCCCAAAAGCCCTGCAATGGGATCTGCAGTGAGTCAGGCTCAGCTGTCATTACTGTTTTGTGGAGCAGGGCTTTGTAGCCTGGGGACATCCATGGAAGGGGTTTGTAAAAGCCACCCAAGGAAAGCAACTCTTATTATTAGCCTTGAATTCCCTCTACCATCTGCATCTCTCTCAAAAACCTTACGCAGTCTGCCAAATGAAAATGGTGGAAATCCTGAATTGCCTGAGGCCAGCAGATGGACCCAGGCAGAGAAGCCCAGGCTTGGCACCAGTGCCCTTGCACCAGACTTCACCCAGCTCTGCCATACACCTCAGGCACTGTGTGAACTTTCACACAGCAAGATGTCGCTGCATGAAGTGGCCGACAGCAAGTGGGCCAGCTCCTGAGCAGCAGTATGGCTTTGTAGGTGAACAAAGCTTCCAGGATGTGGTCAGGTGTATGATTTCTTAGAGAAATAAATTTACAGAGTTCCCATCTGAAACACTTTGATTATTTTGGGTTTAATTACACGTTTCCTGACTGTTTGTTTTCTAAAAAAAAAAAATAAAAAAAAACCCCTCTACTCTGGCTTGCTGGGAGAAGAATTTCTAGAGTCATAGAGGGAATTTAAAGCTCAAAGGTTTACAATCCCAGCAAGATAAGGCAGTATAGCTGCCTCCACACTTTATGGTGCTAGCTTATGAAGAGGTCAAAATGGCTTAGCATGAGTGTCAATTTTACTCAAATTTCCTGTCTGATGAAAGGAAAAAATATCCTGTATCTTCAGAGCTAGCTTTGACATAATGGTTACAGAGGTTTGTGTTGAGTGTGATTTTTACCCCCTAGTTCCAGTGGGTTTTATCTTGCTAGTGTGACAGTGAGATGAATCCCCAGAGGAGATTATGTCTGTGCTGTAGGCCTCTGGCCAGGTGTTGCCACTGCTTGTTCTGTGCTTTTGTAGGACTGAGGCACCATCACATTCATCCTCTCTGCAACTCACTTGGTATTGCTGTGTTCTTAAATTTCTGACAACTATATGGATGTCCACCTACTCTGCAAACCTGGACTGGTTCTGCCATCCCCTTGGTCCTACCTCTCTGCAGTAGAGCACTGCCTTGCTCCCACTGCAAGGGAGGACTTCCATTACAGACTGGAAAACAATTATGTAAACACCCTGCCATGGGACATTGTGGGGCCTGTGCACAGGCAGTATCACTGTTCTAGTGTCTATGATGTGATATATTGTAGTGAAAATAGCTGAGAATAGCCTTAAAAGCACCTTAGTAAGACACTAAAGCTAGCTTTGCAGTGACCTCCTAGGAAGGCTCACATGCCTTTACTTTTGATGTCTACACTAATCTGCCACAGAGAGCTGGGAAACCTGCCTCTTGGGCCAGTGTATGTTGCAAACATACAGAAAAATTTGGAAAGCAAACTATTAACAGGACATAAAAGCAAGCTGGGAATTGTTCCGAGGGGCAATAACTAAATATTTCATAGAATGAGTCACAAGTGCCTAGGTGATGTTACTGGGTGAAGAAATTATTTTTTGCACTGTGGAGGTATTTCAGTGACCCAGAACTCTCACACTGATTGCATCCCCATGAAAGATTTCCAGCAAGAAGCCCTCTTGCTGGGCTAGGGCTTTATTTAACATGCACATAGTGTTTGTTCCTGTGACTGATGCACTCTGCAGAACACTTCAAGCCACTGCACTGCTCACTGTCAAGCAGACTAGGACTGGTGCTGCCATTGTTTCACCCTTGCCAGCAGAAAGAATAGAGTCCAATGGATGCAAAGTCTGCCGTGCTGAGGCTTAGGGACTGTTCAGTAGCTTTTCTGTGGATTTCACAGCATCTTAATGGCTTTACATATAACCTTCAGAAATGTTCTTTGAGCCTATGGAAACTCAGGCAGGCATGAGTCCCAGCTATGCCAGCCCCCGAGGGCAGCACCAGTCACAAGCCACAGGGCAAGGAGCCGAAATGTGATCTTTGTCATTATTCATATAACTGCCCTGCTTTCCATGTCCTTGCAAATGTTTACAGTCTCTTGCTTGGCTCCTGTGGAGCCCCTTGCTGGGTATTGTGAGGTTTCCATCAAAAATGGTTTAGGAGCAGGCAGCTCACTTTTTAATAAAACCAGGGCTGTGAATTTTCCTGCAGCTGCCACAACTGTCTTCAGAGTTGTGTCCCTGGACATCCAGCTGCAGAGATGGGAGCCAGCTGGGCTGCTCTGCATGAGCAAGGTGGGTAGAAACACTGCTGCCACAGGGCTCTCCTGCTTCAAGCAAGCTCCAAGGGGCAGCTGACAAGGGCCTGTGCTGAGAGGCACAGAGCATCCACCAGTACCAGTGTGGAGGACTCTGCAGAGCACAGCATGAAGAGCAGGGTGGCTTCTGTGCTTCCCCACTCTGCTTTATTGTATCTATAATGGGCAATTTGTCTTTTGACAAACTGAATATAGGAAAATGGCAGATTTTCTCGTGTCCCTGGTTTGCCATCATTCTGATAATGAAGCTGAGCAGGGATGCGACAGGTACAACAGCCTCTGCTCTAATTAAAGTGAGTGACAAAGGTCTTCCACAGCTGGAGGTGCAAGACCTCCTCCATGCAGCAAGACCCGAGTCCTGCACATCACACCCCCACATCTGGCTGGCTCAGGTCTCTAGGAGACAGAAATGCACAAAATGCACACAGATGCATATTTTTGGCTGCTAGTTGTCTGGCATGAAACTTGCAATCTGATGCAAAGCATAGGTGCCAACCTGCACAATAAGCATCCACAGAAGACATGCACGTAAACACATGCAAATGAATGCAGGTCTTGTCTCTAGACAAATGTCTATTGTGAATGGACCATTTTTGGCCATCTTAGAACACTTCACAGGCCAGCACTTTCAGAGTTGTTTTTGAAGGAATTCCCAGCTACCTTCTTGCTTTTGGCAGTTATGAAATGGTCTTTGAGCAGTGTAGAGCATTCATGTGGCCACAGCCAGTGTAGCTTTGCTGAGTGGTTAAACAGCAGATGTCAGCCTCTAAAACTGCCAGATTGGCAACTGTCAACAACACTAACAGATACCATAAAAAAAAAAAATCAAATGCACTCACAGATGGACTTTTTCTAGAGGCACTAAACATTAATTTTGTGTGCATCTGAGAGACCGTGAGCTGAATTTCTTGTACTTCTCCCTCTTCAGTGGCTTCCAGGCAGTTAGAGCTGTCCACCAAAACAAGGGTCAGGTCCCAGGACCCCCAGTGGTTTTCTGGTAGATGTGGAAGAGGAACTTTAACATCTATGTTCCCTTCTCCTGGTATTCCAGTAGTTGGAGAACTTGTTTAGGGCCCTATAATGAGATGGGGGCTCTCAGATTCCCATGCTAAACTCTCTCCTGATTTTCAGCCTAGCAAGATACTGTTTTTAAAGACAAGCTAAGACTTGGTCATACCTGAGGTGTCAGTTTACAAGAGGGGCCAAAAAAATTCAAGCAGGCTTCATATAGATACCAGTCTTTTGCTAGGTCTGAGCCCCTGCTCTCACTCCATGCCTGAAACCTTTCCTGGAAGTCTTGGCCCAAGCTAGAATCAAGGTCTGTAAGCTTTCAGAACTGGCCAAGACTGAATTGATTTTGTGTTCAGCTCATAGAGAGATCCTCACCATCAGTTCTGCCTAGGACTTGCACTAACCCATTTTTCTCTGTTTTTGTCACTGTAAGGCACTTCAGACTGTTTAATACTGATGTGGCTGCATGATAACAGCAATGAAGATAAATTACCCCCAAAATAGGCAATACGCCTTTTAGCTCTTTAGTGCAAATCAGAGCTATTCTGAACAGCCCACAGACGATACAAATGGCCGTTTATCTTCATTTACAGATAATGTGGAGAGGCACCAGCACACAAATTCAGTGGCCCAGGGGCAACAGCTAAGGTAGTACTGGAGTCATAGGGCTTGCTGCTGGAAGAGAAGAAATGAGAAACTCCCTCCTCCCCTCCCCCACACTGTCTCATTATGTGCCAGCCTTTCCTTTGTAGCTACCTCGATACTTTTGTTTGGAAGAGCTGATCATCATAGATTATTGCATTCTCTGAGACCATGACAGTGCTGCCACCTCACTGGTATAATAACAAGAAAAAAGAAGTTACTACTTTAAATGCACACCAAACCATCAACCACTTATTTAGACATCTAGCACCACTAGTATGTTTCTCCAAGAGTAAGGCATATGAGAGAATCATCTGCCAGCATATGAAGTGTCTTAAAAGTGTATTTAAATGGTATTTAAAATGGTATTAAATGTATTTAAAATGGTTTCCTTTTTTCTCTTCCCCCCCCAACACACACACACAAAACCCCCCAAAAAACCCACAAAGAAAGAAAACACCAAAATCCCCAAACCTAAACAACAATAAAAAAAACCCCCACCATTTTCTGTTTTCTTCCAATGGCAAGAGCACAGTATCTTTATCAAGGCTTACCCAAGTATCAAGGGGCATTTTAGATTTGTCCAGAGACTTAATTCACATCTTTCCTTGCAAGTGAGGCACTGTCTTAATTATCATCAGGGAACATTACAGATGGGTAAAGGGTAAGCAGATACTGTGCACATCTTGGGCAGAAGCATGGGGGTCAGCTGAACCTGCCACTATTGGCCTCTCTGAGTAGTAATGTAGTAGTAATGTCCTGAGTAATGGACACAAACTCTTTTGATTGTCCTTACATTGTGTTATATATCAGTATGGTGGCCAAGGGAAATCTGATACAATTGTTAGAGATGCCAAAAAAAAAAAATATACATACCTGTGAACACATTTTTATCTTCTTCTTTTTTTTTTTTTTTTTTTTTCCAGCTTTTTCATTTGCTCACAGATGTAGGAAGAGAAATCTCACCTACTAGGAGGAGGCACATATGCATAACCAACTTATGTAAAAGCCTGACCAATTCAGGCCCCATGACTGTGCTAACTTTCTGTTTCTGGACAATAGCAGGGAAGAACTTAATGGTGCTCTGCTTGGTTGTAATAATTCTGTCATTTATATCACACCCTTCAATTCCTTATTGTTTTCTGGTGAATCTGCTTCTCAACAATACTTGCTTGATAGAACCCCTTTTGGTTATTTTATTTTCAGGTTAGATCCTGCTCAGTCTCACTATTATAACAACACATCCTCTTGGGGGTCAAAGTCACCATCTTCTCCACCCTTTCATAAATGCTCTCATCCAAAGTGAAATAGTCAGAAGGAGGCAGATATATTGGTAGGATAAAAGTAAACATTTAATGCCACTATAGATTGATTTTTTTTTTTCCAGACATCATATTTTTGACAATGTTTCACACCTCAGATACCACAAAAGGGATATTTTTTTAGCCAGCAAACAATAAACTTTACAATTTTAATGGCAAAAGGCTCAATGCATTTGTGGACAAACTTGGAAATGGCTGTGACCTTCCACATTTTCAACTTGCCCTCATGCTGTTCTTTCTTTTTTTTTTTTTCTTTTTTTTTCCCCCATAAAATTTAGTTGATAAAATATATATCTACTACTGATACATCTTCTTCTCGAATTACACACTGGTGTGACCAGCATAAGATCTATACCCATCAGTTTGTCTCTTCCTTAGCCCTATTTTATACCATTATAACAAGAAAGAACATAGCTGTGGACAGAGTGAAATGGATTTAGCAAACATACACTTCAATGCATAGCACTTAGATAAGCATTTCCAACCATGATGTGTAAATAAATTATAAAATACAAGCAACTCTATAAAACAAGAACATCCTGAGTTTACAAATAAATTATATCCTTCATACATAGAATATTATGTGGATGTTAGTAATCAGCAGTTTCAGCTATGGGGCGGGGGGGGGGGGAAGAAGTAAAACTTAGAAAAGTTAGTATCTATGCATACATAAAACATATATGTATGTGTGCTATATGTAGATACACACATACATATACAATAGAGAGGGTGAATACATCCATATCCATAGTATATAGAGAATATGTAATATAGCTGAAACTGCCTCAAGCACCAATTTATTATCATTATTATAAAGTTTGCTCAATACTTAAGTAGGACCACTCAAAGTAAGATGGTTTGAACTGTGTTTTATTTCCTGTCCAGGAGAGTTTTGAAGGTAGTTTGAAATATTATAGATGAATGCTACTATTTCACTTTCAGCATCTCCATTCTTTACAGAATTATCATGCCCTTTGTGAGCTTCAAAATATTGCATAAATGAGCACGAGTCTGTTGTCCATGAAGCTGGTGGCAAAATCCATATTGACTTCAACAGTGTTAGTATAATGGTGCTCCATTTTTCAAGGGAAACTGATTTTTTTTTCTTCTTAAAAAAATCTCAACCAAACAAACTTGCTTGAGAAGGAGAAAGAAGAAAAGATAAAGACAATAATAAAAATGGTTTATTATTTCCAAGAGTAAGTATGGAAGCTCAGATAACCCTGGGATGAGTGCTCAATAAATGCAAGAGATAGAGATGATTAACTTTGCACTGACAAATCATTCACAGTTTTGTTTGCCATAGTTATTTAGAAACCTGTTTCAAATCTTCTGATAGCTAGCAACAGCCAGCCTTATGTCTCCAAAAACTGCTGGGTCCTGCCAGTGCAAAAACTCAATGGAGTAACAAAACAAAGACCACAAGGACATTGGGATTAATCAAGGTATGTCACCCATCAGTGGATTTGAGAAATAGCACCTCTCTGTGTGGGCATCATCCACTCCTGTCAGTATTTAGCGGTACAAATGCTTTGATTTCTGCAGTGAGCTGGTGTATCCCTGATGCTTTGCAGCCACCCCTCTCATATGAACTGGCACCAGAGAGTTGTGTGACCACTGTTTTATGAGAATTGTATTTTCTTCTGCAATGCAGAAGCTTCAAGTTACAATTTAAAAGCTGCTAGGACTAGACAGAAAGCTTTATCTCACAGGCAGAGTCCAGGCTTTCAATGGAGGTAACTATGCCATATGCCTCATGTATATGCAGGAATTGTTGCATTTAACAGCTGTGATTGTAAAATATCTTGTCTTAAATTTCTGACACTGTGAATTATAGAGTAGTTAATTTGGATTCCTTTTACAGGCTTTAACGTTTCAGTGACAAATTGCAACTGCAGCAACTTAGCTTTGTAAGCTGAGGAACATAGGGAAGAAAGGACCCTTGAAAGAAACCTTCTAAAGTGTTTCAAGCATAAGTTTTCCTTATATATGGAAGAAGTCATCTTCATCCTGGTGAACACAATAAAAGTTTTATAGGTACCCCTTGGAGGAGGAAGGGGGAGTGATATCTACATTTGTGAATAGTTAGGCACCTCCACACAATAATTTGTGAGAGGGACTCACTTGCTCAGGTTGTGTACATCTGCATTTGTCTGCAATGCATATATGCTTTATTTTCCAATTCTTTTTAGCTGAGAAAAAGAGATAGGGCAAAATCAGAAACATTTGTAAAAGGCAATGTTTGTAAGAGTCTATATCCTCCAGCTGTCATGAAATTGAGTTCCACAGGTAAGAATTGCTATTTTAAGACAAACCATATAATTGAGAGAGAAGAAAAGGATAAAAAAGAGAAGAGAGAAAAAGAAAAGAAGAGAAAAGGAGAGAAGAGGAGAAAAATAAAAGAAACCCACTTCAAGATGGAGTGAGCAAGCAAGCCTGAGACTGCTGTGCATTACTCACAGCATCACTTAGCAGTTTTCTGCCTCTGTAATTGCCATGTTCAGAGATGAAAGAAAAAAATTGCCTTCATCTTTTCTGTACATTATCTGCAGCTCTCACTTGGCTTGTGTTGTGTCAGAGGATCATGCCACTGCTCTTTACCATCTACTATTTCATGTAGCTGCAAGTTTCAGAAGTTATACTGTATGGCAGTGGGAGTCATCCAAGACTGGATTGAAGCAGATGAGAAGATGTTCTGTGCTAGCCCTAAGCATGGTCCTTACATGAAATGAGGGGGTATCAAATAGGTAAGAGAAGCATAATTCTTCCACTGTGTAACTAGCAGCACAGTAAATACCCAAATAAATGACAGGTGGGTGAATTCTCCTTTTCCTCACAACTAGGTTACCCTGCTGTAAATCTCCTGACTCTAAACTCCTAAGTGTGCCTCAGTTATACCAGTGCAAGTGAGAGGAGAACTGGCCCAGTAAATACCTAAGAAAGGAGTTTGAGCATCAGTTTGCTTCCTTGCCTTTCTGTGAAATAATCCTTCAGATTGTTTAGATCAGAATGATTTGACAAGGCAACATTTTGAGTCAAACAGAAGGCATGCATTGCAAGAGAAAAGCCACATGTCATTAAGGTTCCACCTCAACATGAGGAGGAACTTCTTTACTGTGAGGGTGACAGAGCACTGGAACAGGGTGCCCAGAGAGGTTGTGGAGTCTCCTTCTCTAAAGACTTTTAAAACCCACCTGGATCTGTTCCTGTGCAGCATGCCCTGGCTGATCCTGCTTTGTCAAGGGGGTTGGACTTGACCTCTAGAGGTCCCTTCCAAACCCCCCTAACATCCTATGATTCTATGAGTGATGATGACAAACACAGCAGGAATTAGGACTTTCCCACACTCTGTAGGATAGGCAGTGATCCAGCACACCCAGTTGACAGGTCTACAAAGATCAATTTTGTAACAAGGTCTTGATGCTTTTAATCTGTTTTGCAGACATGTGATGTATAATAATACACATTCTGAACTAAAGAGTTATTTTCGACAAAAAAAAGGTTTCATAGATGACAAATGTCCACCAATTTTCATTCCCTGTTATAAATTATTTATACCACAGTTCCTAAAAAAAATTGCTGTCACGTTCTGAAATGCACTGACAGGCTGAAAAAGAGGAGTATGGATTTTAGGATATGAATATTGGTATATGATGGGAGCATTAATGGTGACTCTAATTTAAAGTCCTCAGAAATAAAATATATGTAAGGACTGTGATACTTCTTAGTATATAGTTTTCAGTAAGTCAAATTCATCCTTGGTGCAACCCATTTGGTTCCAAGAATCAGTTTTGGTCCATTATTATTAAGAGGGTGAACATATGCTCTGTTTAAAATAATGTTGAGAGAGACACACTTTTTGCTAAGTTTCCTAATCTATAGTGGTACCAAATCTAGAAGCAATGGCTGAGATAATGAATGCTGCAGAATATTACACTTAACAGAGACTTTAAAATAGCTCTGAAATGTGTTGGCTTGATTTATGGAAGTATCACCATGTCTGTGTAGGTCCAATTGTATATGAGAGGGCATTCCTTGTTAATAACACATTCTGTGCATGTGCCATTTGCTAGGATTTCACTTGCTGCCAAGTGTATCTTTGCCTTTACTGTGCTGCTTGCCATTTACCATCTCCCCACAGGTCTCCAGGGAGCCCAACATGTCCATTTGGGGCTGCTAGTTTTCATCACGGGATGGACAATATCTCCCAATTACCCAATGACCACCCTCCAGCAAACACAAAAAAAAATGCTGCCTTTTCAAGAAGGCAACTTTTAATTTCATGTGCACAGCTTGAGGTGGGGTAGGGGGTTGTTTTACTTGAATGTGGGGGCATGGCCTGGGAAGACAGGCTTTAGTGCAGTGCCACAGGCTTACCTGGGGACATGGGAGAGTGAGAGAGATGGGAGAAGGCTGTGAAAGTGTCTCTCCTGTATGTATGAGCCCTGGCACCATGGATCTGTGGCTCTGCAGGACTAAGCCCATAGAAACACACTCCACATCCCAAGGGTGCTGGGTCTTCAACCAGCAGGTTGTGATTCTGATGGTGATGTCAAGAAGAAATAGTGCTCTGTGGAGAAGAGATGGCTTGAACAGAACCAGGATGTAAGACATGCTGTGGAACAGATTAGAAAGATACTTTCATATAGGAACTTTTTTCCCTAATAATCCTACAGAATGTAAGAAGGATCTTCTACAAAATCCAATGACAAGGCTAATAGAATAAGATTTGCTATTACAAGTTGTAGAGTATTAAAATAAAAGAAACTATATAAATGTTATTTCCATCTTCATTAAAAAAAAAAAAAAAAAAAAGCTTTCTTTTCAGCTAACCACTAGAAAAACTATTGCTGTTTTTGTAGGGTTTTTTTTCCACTGGGACTTGGTGCTTGAGATATTGTAATATGGCATTAATATGATGGTACAGGTAAAAGAAGAGTTAAGTACAGCAGTAAATTGATGCCTATTGAGTGTGTTAAATGGTGCTCTTATTTTCTAATAAGCAACAGGAAGGTGGCACAAGAGAAAGAGGAATTTTTGTGAATGGGCTTATTTCAATACAGAATAAGAAGAAACTTAATTTGACAAAATAATTCCTCAAACTCACACATAATTAAAATGCAGATTTTGCACAGGATTTTAAGAAATACAAAGGATTTTCCTTCCCACATACTGATTTGGAGATAAAGTGCCAGGGAAGTAGAACACCTGAAGGTGCACTGAGGTGCAGGCCCTTGTCCTTTGGATGTCAATGTGAATTTTGCCATGGCTTCAGTACTGGAGAGCTGGTAAGGAAGATGGCAGTCAACATGCCTAAAGTGCTCTACCCACTCACTCATGAGCCCCATTTATTTCCAGACACACAGAGCTGAGCAGAGCATGCACTTATCAGGTACATCTGTGATTATGGATATACTAGGCTAGTGACCAAATTGTGCCCAAAAATGTTTTGCAGTGGTATATCTCAAAAAGAGCAGAAGCTGGTTTTTTTACCAGTTGTAGTCTCAAGAAAAAAAAAAAAGACAGAAAAAAATCACTCACTTTTGGACTGATAAGCATGGGAGCTCTCAGCCTAAAAAGTAATTTTCCAGTAAGTTATTAGCACCAGGAAAAGGGGTTAGGACCATAACTCTGGCCAGCATGAAGCTAAAAGTACATGACAAAGAAAACAAGTTATGGGAGTTGGATTGAATGGAAAAAATATTTACTTCACAGTCATGTCACCTCTCCTCTCTCATACATTGCAGAACCTACAGGCTGGGAAAAATTACTGTGTCCTCCAGCATATAAAATAGTACAGAAGAACATATAAGCAAACCTTACTACTGCTAGAAATATTCTTTGTGTCATCTGGGAAAGTTGAATTTCTCTTTGAGTGGCCTTACTCTGGTAACAAGAAAAGAGTTAACGTTTACTCATATGTTGTACTGATTAGGAAATACCTCTACAAACACAAGTTACTTAGAAACAGCAAGTCTGAAATAGAAGAAAACACCAAGAGAAAAACAAGCTGTAAATACATTTCAAAAGTGTGTTTGTTTTTTTCCTTTTTCTTTTTTTTTTTTTGACTAGCACCATCTGTACACAATAAAGTATGAACATAAATGTTTGGATAATAAAGATTTGCAAGGCACTTAAACAGTTTTTCTGGATAGGTTTTCTTCTAATGAACCTCTCAATGGAAGTCCTACAACCACCTTTCCTCCTCCCTCAGATAATGCAGGGAAAGAAGTGTCTTCTGTCAGCAGTTCTTATTTACAGACATGTCCTTAAAGGTTCCTCAAAGTGCTCTTTTAGGCTAAGAGAATCAACAACCTTATATCTCCATTTTTAATGCTTGTCCTCTTTATTTATTTTTTTTTTTAATATTACTCTTCTGTATAGTATAGCAACTCTCTCATACACACAGTTGAGACTTCTCTCCAACCTTCATCCTCAGTCTGTTGTCTTTGGGATGCTACTCAGAAGGGAAAAGGAGGATGGCAGAGATGCAGGTTGAAATTCTCGAGGTTCAGCCTTCATCGGCGTCTAGAGGTGATGTCAAAGCAGGTGATCATCATGAGATGGGCCTTGCAGAAGTTGACACGGTTTTCCAAACGCTCAGTCACACATTCCAGGGCCTCCAGGTATTCCAGAGAATCCAGCTCAAACACCTGCTCCAGATCAACTGTGGAAAAGCAAATACACAGATAGGAAATGCAGAAAAAACTCAGTGCTGGTTGGTGGGGGAAACAGAGCTACTTCAAATACTCAGACTCATCAATACTCCTCACAACGTTATTCCTGGCTTGCCATTGTCATTAGAAGTTGCCTTTGCTGTTTAATGGGTATTAAAATGGCACAGCAGCTTGCTGACAGGGAACAATACTGCTAAGATTGCATCATATGCTTTCTTGAGAGCCATGGTCTGCCATCCTCTCCAGAACTGCAGATGTTGAATGCTAGACGTGTATTGGTTCTTGCACACATTCCACTGACCAGAAAGAGATACAAAGAGGTGATCTGCCCTGGGAATTCTTTGCTGAATTCAGAACGTGGAGTTGGAAACTGACCCCCAACCTCCTTGTTCCTCACACCTACTCCTACTCCACATGATTCTCACAAGACCATGCAAGAGTGTCAAGGCATTTACATCAATCACCCCATCATAAGTGCCCTTATGATGCCAGAGACCAGTTAGCAGCAACTTCTATGGAAGATGGGTGCAAGATATGTGGTCTGAGCCAGCAATTCCCATCTTATCTGGTCCCTGAGGTCTGTGCTGTCCTTCAGGCTTTCTGTATTTATCATACCAGAGTCAAAAACAAAGGTGCCACACTGTTAAGTGGATGGCAATGTATGGCAAATTCTCTGCTCCCTTTAAGTCCATTGTTTTTACCTCTCTCCCTTAATAGAGCTTCTAAAATATATATTATGCTGGTTTGAAGAATGTACCAATCTAGTGTTAACTTGCAGCAGCTGTAAAAGGAAGAGTTAAGATGCTTTAAGAGAACATATGAGCTGACCTCCTTTTGCCACCTGTAATTATCCTAAATGAATATGATTTTTTTTTCTAGAACTCTTTGATATGAACTCATCTGCCTGTTAATTGTAAAAATTGTTGCACAATTACTGCAGTACTCTTTAGCTTTTTTCCTCTGAGGTGTTGAGGTCCTTCTTCATTTGAATGTGAATGCTCTTTAAGCTCTCTGAACTTTACACGTCTATAGTTATAAAAAACAGTCCAAATTCATTTTTTTTTTTATGTAAGCCCACTGGTGCCAAGGGACAAGTTTGCTCCACAGTGTTATTTTGCGTTAGAAGAACAGATTTATAATATTGCTTATATGTCTGAGTGATCTGAGGCCAAAAAAAAAAAAAAATCTCATTTTCAGGAGCTGTGGACTGAAACGCGTGAACGTTAATCTACCAGTGGCAATATTCACCACTACAATGCTGTACCATCTCAACACTCAGCTCCTGGGCACAAAAAAAAAAAAGGATTGTTCAGTTCTAATGTCAACATTTAATAAGAATTATAGCGACTAGTTCTAGAAGTGCAGCCAATCTAAAACTTGCCCTTAGGTCATACGTTCGTTCATTTTAGTTTACAAACACAGAAGCTCGTATCTCATTCTTAGGAAATCTTCCTGCTCCCCTTCATACCCTGCCCTCATTAAATAAACCAAAGGACACCGATGAGTCCAGACAATAAAATGACATCCTTACATTCACTAAGCCATTTATTAGGATCCAGCATCAGGTACTGTTTGGTCACCTCTAGTTCTCTCATTAACCACTCGTACTTGGCCTTGACCTCAGCAATTCTCTGCTGGCGATGCTCCAGGATTTTCAGCTTGGCATTGAAACACATCACTTCCTGTCAACCAGAAAAAAAAAGAAGCAGGAATAGGTGAAGAGGAGAAGAAATACCCAGATCCATTCAGTCAAATGATCTTCCAATCAATAATACTGACAACGAGCCATTTACTCCAGAATTGTATGAACCACTGCATGAAATAATGCATCATCTGGTTTATTTTTACTGGTTTTGGTTTGGTTTTGTGTTTTCCATTAGTAAGTTTTGGAGACTTTGAAATGATAGTTAATAATACACTTTAATAATTAATAACAGGCAGCATCTTGAAATCAGATTAACTGTAGCAAAACATTTCTGGGTTTTATCAACAGAATTTTGGCTAAGAAAAATAAAAGCTCTTGGGAGAAGGAAATCCATGACTTGCTGCATTCAAACCCTAAATACATCCTTGTGCTTGGCACATAAGAAATGCAGAAGTCATATTATAAAACTGGTAGCAATATAAAATTCAAAACATCCTTAAACAAAGGAAATGTGTTATGAAAAACTCGACCAATTCACAATCATTAATACACAAGATATATTTTCAGTAGTGATATGAAGCACAGTATCAGCCCCCACCACCTTTCTGGGCAACCCATTCCAGTGATCTATCACCCACATATTAAAGAACTTTTTCCTACTATCTAACCTAAATCTATCCTTTTGTAGTTTAAAGCCATCACCCCTTGTCCTGTCACTACAAACCCTTGTGAATATACCCCCTCCCCCTGCTTTCTTATAGACCCCATTGAGGTACTGGAGACATTAGCTATCCTGAAAACAACACCATCAAAGCACTTGAGGCACTATCACTGCCTTGAATACAGATGTGGCAAGATGCTGGAGCCCAGGAACCACCAAAAATCTAAGGTTCCAATGTCTGTTAGCTGCTATGGAAGAAAGCATAACTCGAGTGCTAACATTATACTGCCCATTGAATTAACCATCCATAATCTGAATTCACCCTCTTCCAGGAGGAAGGAGACAGATTAGATGGATTGCACTCACCTTATTGTCCCCACCTCGTCGCCTCTGGAGCCTCTCCACATCATCTATCTCATACACTTTGATCTCAAAGGGCTCACCCAACCCTCTCTGCCCACTGCGCAGGGGCCCGTCCACCCAGCGGACCCCGGGGCTGTTGGCAGGTTTCCTTGCTGGGGAAGTGGTATCAAGTGATAAAGCTGGAATAAGCCTCCTTCTCTGTGAACCTGCAAACACAGAAAGTGCCACTTTTGTGTTAGCACAGTTATCTTCTTTCTGCTCCATCTGCAGAGATGCCTACAAACCATATACCTTTTTACATGCATGAAAATGAACAGCCAGGGATGTTGTGGTGAGCTATAGCTGGGATGTACTCTACCTACTCACCATGAGTCAGATCTTCACATTATTTTTGGTGCCTGACTCCAGGATTTGATCCTCAGAGGGCAGATGTACCCTAAAGTTTCCAGAGCTTGCACCTACTTCCCTTTGCTCAGTTCTTGGTGTGTACAGGTATGCCAGTGAAGGAACAGAGCAGCAGGTTGGAACTGGTCTAGCATAAGAACAAGTATTAGCCAGCCCTTGCATAGACCATCTCTAGGAGAGATGTAATTTTGACTTTTTTTTCATCACAGCATAAAAAGCAATTCAATATCCAAGTTCTTTTACTATGCTGGAGTGGAGTGCCAGAATACCACCACTTAGTCTGCACAGCACCACTGTGGGCTGGCTGGAGCAGTACAAACACCAGAGAGGACAAAAAACCTGCAGTAACTACACCCAAGCTTGGCAGGTGCCACCAGGGTCTCTTTAACCTTGTCTTTGTTCAGTATAATATTTGAAAACACTTCCCACTTACTGCAGCACTGGTGATGGGCAAGAAAGCAGCAGGAACAAGAGGCTGGCAGAATCACAGATCACAGAATGTTAGGGGTTGGAAGGGACCTAGAAGATCATCTAGTCCAACCCCCCTGCCTGAGCAGGATCACCTAG
>JAOEGS010017793.1:62862-81389 GCA_025447755.1 Corythornis vintsioides
ATAAAATAAAAAAGAAATGTATATATGGGGGTTTTGCCTCGTAGTGTTGTACACATAGGATTGGACTGTTTGCAAAATGCATAAGTACTCAGGCAGAGCCCATTATTTAACCTAAGGCTAACACCAAAGGATATGAACTAGCTTAATCTTTCAAAAAGTTGTCAACATAGGTCTGATGCTTCTTGTCTGACATCCAGGGCAAAAACACCTATACATACAAATAATGCACTTAAGAGCACTGAAAGACAAGATCTTAATCTCCAGAAAAAAATGATGTCTCTCCAATGTATCAGAACTTTATAAGTAATTGTGAGATCTGACAGGGCTGTTGGTGATTCTCTTAAAGACTCTTTATAGCTCCTCTTACAGGGGCCTTGGGCTGATTCATGTTGATTGTGTCTGACAGCTAGCATTTCTGTTAATAATAATCATAAATAAAGCAGACAAGGTTGCCTGACCTGAAATGAGCATATCTATAGTGCCATATCCATTACAGCACAGTGGATCTGTGATTGCAAATCAGGAAAGGTCCAATGCTCCTGACACTATGTATTAAAATAATATCTATCTTTTAAGAGCTCAGAACCTTTGTCTGCTATCTTTTTATTTTTAAAGTGTCCCTTAAAGAGAGAATATTCACACTAGAACAGACCTATAGAAAGATTAGAGAGAGCAAACCATTACCTTTTTTTGTTTGTTTATTATGCAATAAAAATATATTTGTGAACAGCTCTATCCCCCCCTTATACCTCTGCTCCTCCTTCATGTTCTGCATTGAAGTAATAATCCTGGCTTTATGCCATCATAAATTTGCTGACATGTGAAAAATTGTACTATTATCAAGCACACCAAAACAAAATTATTGCTTCACTGCTGCAGGATCAAATGCACACAGAAGCTGGGTTATAAGAAAGTGAAGCCTTATTAATTTCTGGGCAGTGGTTTGCTGCTAGAGCTATTGAAGGTTGTAAAGATTTATTTATTTTTAAAATTTGCATAAAACCCCCAGTTGTACTTGCACATAAATACAGATACAAGTCCTTCAAAACAATACAGGAATTACTTTCTGATCTAGGGAATCACTCTCAAAAGTAAAGTATCAGATGTGATACACTTAGAATCTCTCCACAGCAAGAGACAGGCTGAATTAAGAAAGATGCTTAGTAAACTACTTAAGAAAGGTCAATGTTCTGGACTATTCTGAGTCCACTGAATGAGGCAACTTCCATTGAAAACCCTCCACCCCAGAGACTCAGGTCCAGCAACAGGTAGATATCTGCAACACTGCTGACCAAGAAGAGAAGAACTAACCCACACAATAAATCAAATTAAAGAGATTCAACTGTTGGCCAGCAAAAATAACCTGTCTCTGTTGAAAAAGACAGGTCAGATGCTACACAGCAGTAAAATAAAGCTTAGAGTCCTCATGTTCCTTGCTAAGAAAAGGTTCCTGATTGCCCCTTCACTCTCTGTCTTTGCATAGCTGCACAGGATAAGCCAGTGACACTGCTCTGCTGGGTGGGCTTAAGGCTGGTGAAACATGGAAAAACTTTTTCTCTCCAAATATGTCTTCCAGACTGCTACAAGAACAACCTGAAACCTGAGATTCAAACAGTTCTCTCTTCCTAACTCCCTTCTCATGACCACTGACACAGTGTTCAGTCCTGCAAAGGGTTTTTATCAAAAGCCAAAACTGTGATCCAAATTATAAGCCTGGTTTAAAGTACAACACACAAATCTGAAGCTCAATGTGAAGTAATTACAACACAAACCCAGTGTTTATCTACTCACATCTCCAGCCTTGTCCAGCCTCCACTGTACTATCAAAGCAGAGAGAAGTGAAATGAAGCAACTAGTTTTATGAGTATCAGAGTAAAAAATACTGGTCTTCTACTGATTTAATTTTAGGATGAACGCTGGAGTCTAAAGGTTCTGCCTGCTCTGCAGAGGATTTTTTTAAAGGATCTTCTCTAGGGAATGGGGGATGTTCTCTAGTGTCTATTAAGGCTAAATCTACATTGCCACTTTCTCTCTGTTCCTTCATCTGCACAGTTGACTGTTTTCACTGAATTTGTTTGTATCTAAGTGTCCTGTGGAAAAAGTCCATATTATATGAGCATCTTATTTACAAGATATAATCTATTTTTCAGTATACACCTGCAAATGCCATCTCTGTGGTCAGCTTTGTTTTCCATTTCCACAGTATACAAATAATTTTCCTTTTTCTTGCAAGATACTACTAAAAAGGAGCTCTATTAGAGGACAAGATCTTTAGAAAGAGGAATATTATCACCACAAACTAAATGTATAGGAAAGAGGTTTTCTCATAGGATGCAAAGTTAACTTAAAGATTATTTCCCTTGCAACATGTCACATTCATCCTCTGAACAAGTACAATCAGCCATGCATATATATATATACTATAGATAGTGGTATCTATTGTATTCACATCTGTGTTGCACATGTACTTCCTGCTACCACAGTCAAGAATGTAAAGAAATCTATCTTCTAGGTAGGAAGAATTAACTCAGTTGTGGTTTGAGCTATAGGGTACCTTGTACCTTTAGGCATCCAGAGCACAAGGGGAACAAAAGCAGGCTCACAACCTTTGTTCTTCAGCAAAACTCCAGTCTTGTGCTGGTAAAACACATGAATACCAAGAGGGGAATCTGTGCCCAAAGTGCTTAAGAATAACAGTCACATTTCACTGCCTCACAAAGGCATCTTTTAGGAATCAGATCAGAGGAATATTTGTATAAGGAAATACTTGAATTTGGCTGCCATTGGCAATACCAACCAGTTTTAATGTTGTCCTGTTCCCGTGAAGTAAACCCCAGTGAAATGGGTGAGGGGGACACTCCACTGCAAAGGAATTGTGCACGTTGCAAAACAAACTCGAAGCCTAGGACACTTACCTTGGCCTCTCTTCTCTGCTAAAAGGCACAGACATTACTGACTTAGCTCATCTCCACCACATACTAGTTATCTGCTTTGGCCTGCATCCTCCTTTTGCCCCACCACAAGCTTACCTGCATTTGATCGTTTCTTTGGATTTTTGAGGCTTCGGCACCTGCCGCTGGCAGAGCTGCTGTTCTCACTCATGGAATCCTGTGCTGAAGAGGCACTTCCAGTTGCCTCACTGTCCCTCATCATGCTCTCATAGCCACTGCTGCCCCCGCTGTGGTAGAAGAGGGCTGTCTTTCCCATGGCAGGGGGCAGCTCCCCGCTCAGGACACTGCTGTTGTCGCTCCCATGACCGCTGCTGCAGCGGTGAGGTTTCCGAGGAGGGGTGATCTTGCTGTAAGGTGAAGGCAGCATGTGAACAACTGGCTTCTCATCTCCGGGGAGACCCCCACGATCCTCTGCCTCTGAGCTTCCCTGCAGCTGTAAGCCTCTGGCACTGGCACTGCCTTGGAGGAGCTCTGAAATCCGCCCATTGACGGCCCGAAGGGGCAATTTGGAGGCAAGGCTGGAGCCTCGGTTTCTGCTGAGGGACTGTGTTGACCAGGACATGTTCTTCCCACTTGGGGGCAAACTGGAGCTCTGCCCTACAGACTGAGGCAGAGACTTGGTTGAGAAGCTGAGCGTTTTGGTGGCAGAGGCAGACAGGCTGCGGGCTTTCGGACTTGCCAGCAGGAGCTTGCTGACTGCAGAGATTTTTGACTGGCTGGCTTTTGGGGAGGCACCTGCTGACTGGGAGAGGCCCGAGTTGGTAGGTGAGGACATGACACTACGGCTGAGGCTCCTTCCAGCCCTAGGCATGGTGGTGTCTTTGCCAGGGCTCATTTTGGAGCTCACAGAGGACAGGCTTTCTGCTCTTTCTAGGGACAAACACTCATAGTGGCTTCCTGTGGACCTCCCAAGAGAGTTGGTCCTGCTGGCAAGCTGCTCCAGTTTGGCACTGAAGAGCTTGCTGCTGCTGTTGTTACCACTGCTGTCGATGCCAGGGCCCTTCTGTTTGGCACTCAGCTCCTCAGGGAAGCTGGCCAGGAAGGACCCAGGCTGGCTGGAGGGACTGCTCGTAGTGCTGCTGGCTGTGCTGTGCTGGGGGCTGGCTCTGTTCTTCTGATCCAAGCTTGACTTTCTCACTGGTGGCAGAGGAGGGGTCCCTTTGGGACGAGTGAGTACACAGTGTTTGGGAGAGGACACTTTCTTGTCAAGGCTAGCCTTAGAAAACTGGGGGAGGGCAGGAGAGCTGACTCCACTGCTGTCAGTGGCAGTAGGATGGAGGTGACTGTCAGGTTCCTCTGGCTTGATTGCCTTCAGGAACCCTCTAGGAAGGCTGCCATTCTTCAAACCATCACTGGAATGAACAGGGCTTTGGTTTGCAGAGCCAGACACTGCTACTTCACACCCATCCACAATCCTCTTTAGACTGTCAGATCCTGGGGAGATAGAGGCATCCCCACTGCTGCTGCTAAACCTCTCCACTGAGGACTGCTTTGTGCTGTGCTCAGGCTTGCCTGAAACTGCAGACATGTCGGGCCTTGGTCTATCACTGCTCCCAGAGCTGTCCATTTTCACATCATCTTCTCTCTTCAGCCAAGGGTCTTCAAATTTTATATCCTTCTTAGCACTGGATTCTTTTCCATTGTTGAGATGAGAAACCTTTGGGTCTGCAGTCACTGCTGGTACAGCATCATCTATATCTTGTGCTTTGAAGGCATTAACGGCAATGCATGGATACACGGTGATGTTTGTCTTCATTGGGATGTAGCTTTCATAGTTGCTGAGGCTTGCTGTGTTTTTGATTGTGACAGTAGTTTTCCCTAGAGCTGATATTTTACAGCCTTTGATGGGTGGACCTTTGCCGAAAGCTTCCTCCCCCATTTCTGACAGTATAAGCATGTTGTCAGTCACTGGCTTCTGTTTGTCACTTACACAGATCATACTGGCACTTTGTATGGTGCTCGCAAAATCAGTGACAGGGGGTTCTGCCATTGCTTCCCCATGCCCATAGCATGCCTGGGCTATGAAGCTGTGGCAGGACTGTTCACCATCACTCCCTGTGCTCATTTCACTCAGCCACGAGCTGATGGATGAGCGCCTGCTGCCATCATCCTGGGATTTGTCATCCAGGCCCAGCTTTGGAAGTGGAAGGAACTGTGTGATGCTGACTTCGGACATGGGAGCTGCACCAGAGTAACATTCAAGATCTTCAGATATGCTGCTGATAATACTAACTGGCCTAGACCCAGAGGCCAAGGCCTGCACAGAACAGTCACTGTTAAAACTGATGATACTGGTTGGACGCCCATTGTCAAGGACCCCACTAATGGTTAGCTCTTCTACAAGGGTGAAAACTAACTCATCCTCTCCATTCAACTCTAATGGCTGCTGCACAGTCACCATGGTTGTGCTCAGAATCTCCTTCTTGGATTCTGGAGAAATGCTTTGTTGCTGATCTTCATCGAGAATGGTCTCTTCAAAATCCCCATTGCTAGAGGACACCAACTTCTTCATGATCTGAGGGCTCATGCCTACAGGTGGGGTCCGGATTTCTGGCTGTAGTAAAGACTCACTGGATGTCATCCCAGTATCCTTACTTAAAGGAGCTGGTGGAGGAGTGGAGCTGGGCAGGACTCCCTTCTGTGTATAAACCTTGCACCGCTGGGAAGGAGAAGTTGGTGGTTTGTACTCAGATGTCTTTGAGAGGCTTGCAATGCCAAGCCGGGGTGAACCCATTGGCCGAGGTTTGCCTTCCACAAATCCACAGGTGTTGAGACCTTCTCTGCTGCTCTGCAAGCTGGTGCTGTGTGCTAACTGACAAGAGCTAAGCTCTTTACTAGAGCTGCCTGTTACGCTCCTGGGAGAAGGAGGAGTTGAAACATTAGTAAGAGCTCCAGAAGGAACAGGGGAATGATTTCTCTTAGTTTTGCTGGGTGTTGCATTTATATTTTCCTTGGCTTCTCTATCAGGAAGCTGACATTCTGGCATCGTATCTTCCTTATCTGACTCTGGTAAGTGGCTAAGCTCTGCCAGCTGGCTTGAGACAGAGCACTTAGACATCTGGTCTGAGCTAAACTGAGCAGGCATCTCTTCAAAGGGAAATTTGTCGGTCTCTTCGCTGCCATCTATGCAATCCAGCCTCTCTTGGAGCTCTGCAAAGGTATTGCATTTCAGGCAGTCTCTTTCAGATGTGCTGGGCCCCGATTCACTAACTTCCTCCAACCTGCCCTCGTGTTTGGTCTTTTGCAGAGCAGGAACTATGGGAACAAAGTCAGGGGGACCCTCGTTATCTGTCAGTTCCTTATCAGAAAGCGCCGTGCCATTGGGGCCAACATAAATCACCGTGTCACACGACTGTTCACTGCTGGATGAATAATCCGGATCACTTGATAAATGCAAAAGAGGGAAGTCTGGGTCAACAGTGTTTCTAGAATGGAAAGGTCGCAGTTGGGTCGGCCTCCTCATCCGGCCCTCCTCACAAGAGCTCTCTCCTCCAGAAGAACTCGAAGTGTACTGCAACATGAAAGAGACAATGGCATTTCAGCATTGCAAACAGCTCCTTGCACAAAGCTCATACACAAGAAGGTCACTGTCACATCTAAACTAGGAAATCTCAAAACTATGGCACAGTGCTCTGAAGCTTCTTACACACTGTTCTACAGCAAACACGTGTCAGGGTTCAATGGAGAACCCAATGCCTCAATTCTGTGTCCCACCTGAAATCATGAGACTTACCAAAAAAAAAGTACTGAAAAAACAGATTAGGATCCCTCCCTTAATTGAGCATGACTAAAGAAACCAGATATTTGGCAAAAGCTTTGCTGATTTTTTTCTGTCTGTGAAGAGGAACAAGAAAGCTCATTACACAAATAAGGCACAGACAATAAAGTCAGTCACTGTTTGGTCATACTGCCAGTGTGTGGAATTGTATGACATGCACTCAGAGGTCTCTGGAGACTTACTGCAGTGATGGTGTGTGAACCCAATCCCTTTACTTGACTCTCTTCAATCCATTGACAAAAAGGTTTTGTCAGTCCATAGGCTGTCAATTTAAATGAAATGCATAAAATTCACTTGTGCTCAGTTCACACCATAAGCTGTACAGAAGGAACCAGGACTCTGAAACATGAAAGTGGATACAGCCCATCCCCACTCTACTTCTTGGAAAAATCTATCACCCGTATTTAGAAGCAGTGGGAATAAAAGAGGCATTGATGTTGGCAATGGACACACTGCTTTCCATTTTTTTTTCCTCCTGCTCTCTCTGAGAAACATGGAGAATCTAATTCATCATTAATCCCAATTTCCTTTAACTCTACAGTGGTTTCATCCTCTATTATTTCATTAGCACTAAGACCATAACTGAAAATAAATGTTCTCTGACAGCTATATCATTAAATGAGGCCAGCTTACAAACTGCTATAGCAGATATGTCTGAACTCAATCCTCTATATATGAAGCTGAAGCGTTAACCCCTCCTAGTCTCTGCTATGTACTGTAAGCCACTTGCCTAGGACAAGGTACATACAACCCATGCACTTTGGAACTGATTACTGATTTTGTTACATGATGCTCTACCCTATTAATGATTCTTCAGGGTTCTTCTTCCTCCCTCCTCCACACTAAAAGAAGGGAGTTGTAAGTCGTCTTACCTTGGTTTTCTTTTTCTTCATCCTGAGGACCCTTGATGCAATCTGGATGGTGGAGAGCGTCTCGGCGTAGTTCCCCGCCGCGGCTGAAATGTGAGCTATCATTGTGGTCCGGCAGTTCATATTCCCCAAGGACTCCCGAAGCAACATGGTGAGCTTGCTGTCTCTGCAAAATAAAATGAATTAAGGCTACATTAGCGAGCAAGGTTTCACTTTGACCATCATGATGTGACTTGGGGCTCGGCAAGATTTTTTTTTTCTCCTCTTTTTAATGGAATCCTAATTAGTTTCCTTCCTCAGTTTGCACCGTGTTGTGTCTGCAGCTGAGCATTCTGAAAGACCCCTAAAAGCCAATTTAAACTACCTTCTTCTTCCAAGTTCCCTGTTTCTGTCTTCTCTGGCCTCAGTCCTTCTGTGCTGTTACCTCTGGCAATGTAGAGGTACAGACCAGCATTGGAGACTAACCGTGAAGAAGCTGCTGCAGCAAACATCAAATACTGCCCTTTTCCATTGCACAGTGCACAAGCAAACTCTGGCCCAGTTCTGGAGGGCAAGAGGGTAGGGGATTAAATTAGAGGATCAAAAAAGTTTTCTTGTCTTCTAGGGCATTGGGTAACTCAATAATAATGGTTAAATCACTGAAATTAATTTTGGATGATGCTGGTGAAATACAAAACAATCAAGCCTTAAGACTTCACACAATTGTTCTTTCATATTAGATCTTTTCTTCCACTGAGACGGGAATCAAATTTTCTGTTCTTGCCATTTACTCTATTGTTCAGCACAGGATAGCTTCTGAAATGCTGATGCCTTATTCAGGGGCAGTCTGTGACTGGACTAAGAATATGAATTTTATCAGCATAATGATGCATATAGAATGCTTCTGTGGCAGTCATCGAACCCTGCAGTAAGAAACACACAAAATAGTTTTTAAAGAGTGCTTTAACTGCAAGACATACAGGGCAACTGGATGATTAGCTGGGAAATGGCATCCTCTTGAAGAGAGCCTCTCCTACAATAAAGGTTGTGGATGATAGTTACACATGGCTAAAAGCAAAGACAGCAACAGACATCTTTACCTATTGCTAAAGGAATTGCTTTCACAGTGACAGGATGTCAGGGCTTGGAAGGGATCCTGGAGATCCTCAAGTCCAGTCCCTCTGCTTTCACTGTTATAATGATAGAAATACCTTCAGTGGCTGGGAATCAGATTTTGGGGGCTCACTGTTCAATATCTGCTAATGACCTGTGATGCATGTGTGCCCTTGGTCTTTCACTTAACATTTCCAGTTCATGGAAATTCTGTATAAAGCTGCAATTGCTGGGAACTGAAGCTATGCCTGCTGGATGGGACTGACTGACACCAAAATTCTTGAATCTCTCTTTTTGACTGAGTAAAAAACAGCACTTGGGATACATATCTTGATGCATCCAGCAGTAAGTCTGGGGAGCTCATAAATTGTGCTTCTCCTGAGATTTCCAGTACTTGTGATTTCACCTAGGCTAGCAATACTGGAAATAAAACATTTTTTTGTTTCAGGATCTCTGGTTCCATCTGTTTCAGACACATTGAAGACAGTCTGGTGTCTTTGAGAAGCAAACAAACATCCATAAGGAATATACTGAGGCAGCCTCACTCATTTCACTTGTGACCCAAGGCTGCTTTGAATCCACAGAATTAATAGGCTGCTGTATCTCAGGTTAGTGGCCTTCCTTTCCATCAAGGAATAATTAAGATGTCAAATTTTGCACGTCAGTTACTGCCACTCCAATGCAGAGTTACATGGAAATTATTAACATCTGCACAGAAATCAATACCAAGCCTTTCACTTGCTAGTGCTTCTATCATAGCAAAACATAAGACGACAGGGGAAAGGGCAAAAGAATACATTCTGAACATGTTGGTCTCCTGAGAGTATATAACCCATGCAGCCAGCATCAGCACACTGCAGCACAGCTCTCCTAGAGGTGTATGCATTATGAATATCAAATAATCTGTGCTATCTGCCTTGTACTGAAATACATGCTTGCAAGAAGAATGATGATACAGAGAAAATACCTATTCTATAGTTCAAATGATCCTCTGACATATATCAGATACAAACTAAAAGGCAGATTTGGTTAGGATTAAATCCTGAAACCTAGCAGCAAAAAAAACCCAGCCAGCACTGATCCCTAATTTCAGAGTTTGCTCATTCAGCACAGTCTGCATCTTGACTATCACCTTCACTTTGCTCTCTGACAAAATAACTAGTCTCATGTCAGTAACATACACTGAAAAATAAAAGGAGCAAGAAATGTGCTAAACACAGATTTTTGTCAATTCTGGACATTGTCATAAGACAAGTTCACCTGTTCATGGTTCACTGATCTATTACAATACCTTAATAACTTCTAAAGGAAAGAAAATCAAACAAAAAATTATAGCACTTAACAAGTGAGGCTTTTTTTTTAACTCACCCTATCCTCATTAAGTAAAATATTGGTAAAACACTTTGGATGTGTCACTGAAATTGCTTGACAGAGAGCATGAGATACAAAGTAGATGCTTTGTTCTTCTGAATGTTGACATGGCATTTCTGCCTGAAAAAAAACAACTATGAATTGTTTCATTAGATTATTCATGAGGCAGTATTTGAAAAACATAATTTCCTGTGAAAGCAGAAGTTTTACTAAAAGAAAAGGTCTGCACTTCTGCACTGGAAGACTTTGAGAAGTAAGACCTTTGTTGATCGTCTACAAACTAAACTAAGACACAGGAAATTTTAAAGAAGCTTATAGAAAGGCTGCTGCATGCTGGGTGCATGAGGTTCATTTTATTAAGCAGAGGGTGGCTTGCAGAAGGTCCCAGATTTCTGATAGAAGCAGAATGAAATGCACCAATGTCTTCATAGCAAATGGCAGATCTTCAGGAATGCTGATGGTCCAAGTTAATTCTGCAGCCTTTTCTTAAAAGTTATCTCATTTTTCTGACTGCATTGCACTAGTTCTGGAGATGGTATTTCCCTTCAGAATACCCCTCTTCTCTTCCACAGCCCTCAGTCCATTTTTTCCAAATGCCTTCCTTCCATTTTCTGCTACAAATTAGGGGAGGAATTTATTGACATTGACCACATGACAGTACAGTCCTGATTAATTTTTAAAGCAGTTCCTTTATCTGTCTTGAAAAAGGTGACAACTGGGGGTTGGAATCCTGAGAAGACAACACAATAAATAGCCCAAAGTAAGTTTGCCAGGACAATAATAATTTTGACATTTACTGCCCCTGTAGTGATTGATTTCATAATCTGAATGTTCTTATTATATATATATATATATATATATATATATATATATAAAATGTAATTTTGTGTGGATTTGTGTTTACACTTCAGTGAGGCATCAGCAAGCCTGGGACTTTCCTATGTATTAAAAAGCCTCAGTTCCTGAACTAGCTGACTAGCTGTCACCTTTTGTATAGAACAGCAGTAGAGAAGAAGGATATGACTCAGAGCTTACCATGAGGTTTTGCTAGTATTTTCTGCCTGTAGAAAACCAGTGAGACTCAGGCACATCACAATGCTTTCTTGTGCCATGGGAGAGCTCATGCTCTCATGAATTCACATCTTTTTTTTTTTGCCATGCATCAGACAATTCTGTTTTCTTCTACCAGTGTCTATCCTGGGTTTTCCTCATCCAACCTTCTTATTAATTCTCATGCCCTTATCATAATCCTGACACACAGCTATCCACCTGAACAGACCAGCAGAGCTCCAGTTCATCCTGCTTTGGTCTAACCAGCTACACCAGACTTTGCCAGTATCCAGCACCACTGCTAGACACTATCCCAGTACTAATCTCCTCTTTCCTTACCTCTTGCTCCCACTGTCAATGCCTGATCTCCAAGGCCCCTCTCCTCACTTGAGATCCCCTCACTGTTCACTGATAGCCAGCAGAGGAAACCCATAACCCCACTGTAACTTGGCATAGCTGACTGCTTCATGCTCTTCAAGGTGAGGCACAGGCCAGGGTGAGGGGGCATTGCACAGGCAATGCTTTGCTGGATCTTTCTCCATCAGGTCCTTCAGCTTTATGAGAATTTGTGTGAGCAATGTGTTTGAAGTGAGTGACAAAGAAAAAGAGGCAAACGGTAATTGCTTTTGTTTAGGGCTGCAAAATAGAATTCATGAATAGAAAATGAAGTAATAAGAATAAATATTATGCTCAGGAAATTTGCAGTTTTCATTGCTCAGCATCTCATTCTCTGTATGGGAGAGGGAAATGCAGGGCTGTTCTGTAAAAGAAGAGAATACCAGAAAGGAAGATCCAGCTAAATCTAGGAATAATGATTTTTTTCTCTGGAATTAGCCAACTCATTCTATTATAGGCTTTGCTTCTTATTTTGTGTCCCACTCCCCTGTCCATCCATCCCCATGTCCTCCCAAACACACCTTAATAGATTTTTTTGTTGTGTTTTTTCCCTTTCCTCTCACTCCACTTGCTATGAGGATTTTGGCTATTCAGTGACAACAGCAGCACCATCAGGAATAGAAATAACTCCACAAAGGATACAATACAGCATTATAACTAACCTTTAGAATGTGCAAGGGTGTGTATTTGTGCTTTCTATTAATCACATGCTTTAGTGTCTTCCTAGGCACTTGGCCAAAAGAAGAAATTTGTCAACTCCCTCAAGGTGTTACTGTTCCAGGATCAGATGATGTATGCCCTTGTGTGTCTTGTAATCTAATTATTTATAGAGGTATGCCAAAGGAAAATTTTCAGTAACTATGGCAGTTATTTTTGATCATGAAGACTTAACTCTGCTCCCTTGGGTTGATGCTCTGCTTTATTCATAGTAATAAATGCTCATGGAACAACAGAACCACATAAATACCTCACTTGGTTTTGGCTCCTGTTGCATGGAAATTATCTCTACAAAGGATAGTTTATAGCCTAAAAGGCACAAACCCAACAGTGGGTGTTACAGGTGTGTAACAGCTGAGTTAATGAAGAACCAGTACAGT
Organism: Corythornis vintsioides; assembly: GCA_025447755.1. Lineage (NCBI taxonomy): Eukaryota > Metazoa > Chordata > Aves > Coraciiformes > Alcedinidae > Corythornis > Corythornis vintsioides. Next base: position 75,467 of record JAOEGS010017793.1, read on the forward strand.
TTGCTTGGCTATGTTTTTCCTTTCTGGTAATAGTTTTGACAGAGGGGGAGAGGAAATGGGAGCAATGTGTGTAGGCCACAGGCAAAATGAGGCCAGGTGGAGTGATAAAGCCCTCAGTGGGTCAGACATGTAAGCCTGGCTTTGTTAGCAGAATGAAGCAAGGCAGTTGAAGAAAGATGGGTAACATGTTAGACCTTTAACCTGGGGAATCCTTCACCTGCCAAAATGAGGCATTGGGAAAGTAATGAATTTGTTCCAGGTGGAAGCTGACTAGCCTTAAAGGGAAAATTGAGCAAAATGGAAACCTCCACCACCTCTGCAGTTATGGTTTTTTTGCATGAGGTACACTAGCACAACCCAGAAAGCTGTGTTCACTGCACAGTGGAAGGGAGAACCAGCTGCATGGACTAGACTACAGCAAGGGGATACTGCATTCAGGTTCATGCACTGGAAAAACCAAAACCACATCTGGAAGGGATGCTGTACAAAATAGCATCTTTTGTTTCTTCTCACCAAAGAGAGAAAAAGAAAACTCGTGACAGGACAGTGTCCCAATAGCTGCCACTACTCTGACTCCTTTAAAGAGATTGTCCCTCTCACCATAAAAAAAAAAAAAGGCTCATTTAAAAGTTGTAGCTTCTGTATAAATGTAGCTCCCAAACAGTCTACAAAACAGCCAAGAAGTACTACTGTGTTATCCCAAAATGACACAAAAGTGCCCCACTCTGTAGGTCAGCTGACAATCTCAACAATTCAAGCTTATCCACAGGAGAACTATCTCATGATAAAGCAGCTACTATCACACCACAGCTTCACTTTTACTTAGGTATTAAAAAGTGCATGGTTTCTGACATTGCCAGCCCAGGTCTGCACTGCACACCTCTAGCCCTGGGGAAGCACAGAGAAAGATGGCTTCTCCATCTTTTCATTTCTTCCTTGTGCCTCCAGTGGAACAAAAGCAGCATGAGCTTCATTAAAATAAGAAAAAAGTCATTGCAGTCTTTGTCTCAGATATATGAATTTATGTGGTTTGGTTCAGGTGCAGTTTGCACTTTGGCAATAACAAGCTGAAGGCATAAATCCTTATAAATCCTTATTTACAGATCAACTCATTACTCAAATGAGAGCTCAGAGATACAGATGGACTTTAAAGCCACAGCAAAAGCAAGTGTTGGGGTGGGGTGGAGGAGGTGGTTGGAAGGACAGCTCTGCTGGAGACCAGTGATGGTTTCAGAGAGAGGACTGCCCTGAAAATGGAAAAAAATGACCCTATTCACCTCTGGACTCCAACTACCAGCACAAAGCCAAACATCATTCACAAACAACCATTAGAAACACACAAAGCTCAAAGATAATAAAAAAAGGGAAAGGATTCTAGTGCTCTGTCTCATTATCGTGCCAACTCCTAATAAATTTTAGCTGAAAAGCAAAATCTAAACCAATCTAGAGAGTTAATTAGGTTTAACAACTCTACACTAGAGTTAAAACCAGATTCCCCAAAACTACTAATGCCACTGGTTAAGAAAATGTACATAATAAATAGACCATGATCTACAGAAGGAAAAATTCCCACAGTTAAAGCCAATAATGATCCAGATTTTAAATAATTTAAAGACTCTGCATGTGGCCAGGCTCTGTGCTATGTTCTACCAAGGTACACTGACAAAAAGCCTTCCCTCCCCCCACACTCCTCGTTTGGCTCCCTTGTTTGGAAACATTACAGCAACCACAAGTTTGGCTCAGCCCAATCTCTACGAAGCCATTTGGTTGCTTTATATGAGAAGGCAACACTTATATCTGCTATGGAATAGCAACTGGAGCAGTATCCTGCCTGCCTCTCCCTCTGTGCCCTGGCAGCACAGTGGGAGTGCTGGGAAGGGGTGGAGTGCAGGTGGCCAGGTCCTGTGCCTGCAGGGCAGTCATAGGGGAAAACACACAGCAAGAAACAAACGTGAAGAAACATCCCCTGACAATCAAGTTCTGGAAACCACCTTCACACCAGCCCCTCTGATGGCTAACACTGGCACAAGTGTAGAAACAAGACATCCAGCAGGGGCATTGCCAGTATCCCTCCATCCACACAGATCTGCTCCCATTGCTCAGCATCATTGCTTGCAGCAGTCCTGCCCTCAGCACTTTTCCAGGGTCAAGCAGCAGGGTAATTAAAGCAAGGTTATCCACTCTGCATTCAAGAGGAGTGTTTTTCAGAAGGTCCCAGCTGCTGCCAGTGTGATCAGATGGGGTTACATGTGCTGAAAAGCCACCAGCAGTGACAGCCCCTGCAGACAGGGCAGGACAGAGGCCAACTCAACCCCTCTTCCAAGGCAAACAAGCACCTGCTGACTGGCATGATTCTCTTGTTATCCACACCCCGGGCACATAGGTGACCATTTCATCTGCCACCCTGGCAAATACACCATGGTGATTTGAGGGGGGATAGAAAGGCTGCTCACTGCCTCACCAAGCCCTCTCATGCTGCTGGCCAGAGGCAACCCACTGCTGCACACCCAGCAGCACCCATGAGCCTGAGCAGCAAGCAGAGCTTTGCCTTTTGCTTGCAACGAGTGTTATGAGATTCATGTGTACTGAGAGTGGAATACCAGGGTTATTTCCTCAAATGAAAATTAACTTCAGATGTTTGTAACTGATTCATGAATATTCATTATCTTTTGGGAGGATTTCATAATTACTTCATTCTGCTTAGGCTCATTTGATCTGCAGTATCAACAGCAGTAGTTTACACTCCCTCATCAAGATGCCAACAATTTGGCAGCGTGACCTTCCCAGTTTCCTGTGCTGGAAAGCAGCTCTAGTTATCCTAATTGCAATCCCAAATGGAGTGGTACCTGAAAATAAATTGACTGCTGTTCAGTTTTAGAAACCACTCCACTTGGCACTGCTGCTAGAGTAAATAGATGGCATCTCCAGGAAACTGGGAAGGTCATCCAGCAAAACGCCTCGCATTTTGAGAAGTAAAATTTTATGTGCTGACATCCAGAGCCTTCAGCCCACAGCATTACAGCAGAGGGCAGTGAAAGTGCACACACTCCTGTGTGGAAAGGAAAAAATGAAGGTAGATTTTAAGTGTCATTAATATTATGAAAATTGTACAATGCATCTGTGCTGCTCACTAGACCTGCTCCCAGAGAAAGTTATACCTAACTTTCATACTGCTACTAAAGTTCATACTGCCTAGGCAGCTTGGTGGAAGCTTGCCTCTTCATCCCCAGAAATAAACACTTAGTCTGTTGGCCAATTTGGTGAATACTTAAGAAAAGAATATAAAGATGCTGAGTCTCTATGAATGTTGTGAGAAATGATAGCTGGGTGGATGGAGAGAAATCTGTGCTCCCACAGAAACAAGACAAACACCTTAAACTCCACTCTTGAATACATCCACAAAAGCACAACATTGGGAGAAATTCCCAACCACAGGGGAACTTTCAGACAGTATTCATACCCTTTCAGATGTCAAAATGAAGAGAAAAATTGTTAGAAACATTATTTCCTCAATGCTATGAGAACTATTAACTCAGATCAATGGACCAAAAAATATGCACCCTCAAAGTGGGTCCTGACTGTAAGATGTCAAAGCCAAACTAAAACAGTGGAAATATTACTATTAATATTACAGTGGAAATATAACTAACAGCATGAAAGCAAAATAAACAGTCAGAAGCCCAAAGTAATGAGTGTATCTCTGGTAATCAATGTATTACCTTTTAAATTTTCTCTTTGCATACAGCTACAAACTCTGCTTCATAAAGAAATATAAAATGGCTAAAACCAGCTAAAAGAAGCAATCCCTATCCATTAAGAGGGAAGACTGACTGTGCAGCAGCCAAGTGATGTGCTAACCTAGGATGGGAATCAAGCAGGTTATGCAAATTCCAAACTAAGGGAAATGTTTAGGTGTCATCTCCCATTTATCAGGTGAGGACACACTGGTCTCACTTGCTCAGACTAGAAAGCTAGTTCCACTTCACAGATTCCATTTGTTTTACTATTCAATATCTATTTTCAGGTTCAAAATAAGTCTCTTGGACACCCACAACAATGTTTGCAGAATCTGATGAACACTGGGACACTCCAGCCTACAAGTCTCTGGCCTTGTATTTGCACTGCCAACAACCAACAGGGGTGGGGTGAACCCGTTAGGAATTGGAGAGGCACAAAAAAAACTCCTTTCACATCAAAATGAATGGCAGTCAGACCACAAAAACTTCAATCCACAGCTGGACTGAGCTACTTATACAATGGGCTGATTTAGGGATGTGATGAGACAGACTAACAGCAGTGATGATGTTATCATCCATGGCAATTAAAGATAAAAAAATCTCTACCTGTGTCTGGTTTTGCTGATGTCCAAAAAAGCCCCAAAATTGAGACTTTATAAACTGAGACCCATGGCACAGTGGTCTGAGCCCTGCTGCCACAGAAATCTGCAGAAAGACTCCCATATAAGCTTCAGCAGGGTCTGAATTGAGCTTTTACAGATTTAGTGACTGGCTACATGAGATAATGAATAAAATAATTTCTGAAATTGAATACATGGCAATGAATTTAAAATGTGGAACCACAAGCAGTTTTATGATGACATTTTTGGCAGCACAGGGCCAAATCTAGGAGCTGCTGTAGGGCAGTGGGAATTTTGTCATCTATAAGCACAGAATACTATGTGTGGTTCTTTTGCCCCTCTCACACTCTATCATACTTAATTCACAGAGGACTTCAAATTAAACCTGAGGGACTCCAGTCTCCATGCAAGTATTATGTATTTTAAGTAAAAGTGTCCAGATCAATATATAATGATTTTAAACATATACATGTTATTTAAATAACTTGGAAATATGCTGTATCAAATATATTTATATTATGAAGCAATCTAAAATATTAATGATGCACATGCATTTTTTATGATACCAGAAGTTTTACTCCCCCTTTAAATGGATTCTTCTATTTATTTTGCCCACTATAATGCCATTAATTATACAAGCTTCTCAATAAGCTCTTATAGCTCAAACACTTCAGAGATCTTCTAATAGCCTGTGACAGTCAAGGAAAGGAACTCTTTTAAACTCACCATTTAATAATAGTTACACTGTTTGCAGTTTTACCTGAGGTAATCAGAGCATGCTTTAGAGTTCTATAGGTATCTATGAGGAAGAGAAAATCAACTGTAAATTTGAGTATTTCCACGTTAATAGCAGCCTCTACATAAGACTGGTACTCAGAACAGACTTGTAAGGGCCAGAAAGCAATACACAACTACTCATGGCTGCATCTATTCAGTTTTAAATGAGAAAAAAAAAACCTATTAAAGAGTTAGCTGTTCAAAATCCCAGAAGCCCTAAACCAAAATTTCAAAGACAAGCTGAGCCAGTCTTTCATATAAAGCTCTTTTCAACCTTCAGCTCCTTTCAGAACGCCTCAAACTGGACTCATTTACAATGTGCCTGGCAGGTCCCCCTTCTGTTTACAAAACCACTGCTGAAGCTCAGAAATTCCTGCAGCAGAAAATAGTTGAGGCTGCAAGAATATTTTGGCAAAGTGCTCATCCTTGTACCTTGGCATCTGCTGTTGAATTTAGACAGAGCTGAGATACAAGAGGACATTTGGCCTGAATCAATACAGGCATTCTTAAGTTCTTAGGTTATAGTGGTTTAAAGCAATGCTCTGCAGCCTCAATACCATCTACATAGCTGTTGTGCTCTCCTAAGGATAGGGAAAAGCATTACTCAGCATCCAATTAACACAAATCTGGTCAATGTGTCTGGAGACACAATAAGGGGCAAGAGGAAAGACAGTCATTCTATTAAGGAGAGCACATGGACAACAACCACAGGAAGATGATTAGGGGAGTGGAGCATCTCCCTGCTGAGGAGAGGCTGAGAGAGCTGGGGCTCTTTAGCCTGGAGAAGAG
>JAOEGS010017794.1:0-19055 GCA_025447755.1 Corythornis vintsioides
TGCTGTCCCTGGCACCACTGCCCAGAGTCTGGCCCCAGCCTCTTGCCCCCCAGGGCCCTTTCTCTCTTGCTCAGCATGGATCAGCTCCCAGTTCAGTTCTGGTTTTAACTACAGCAGCAACCATGCTAGCCTCTACTGAACTTTTTTAAAGTATAAAAGTGCTTATATTTGGGGTTTAACAGAATTTATGCCACTCTGGGATGAAGATGACATTCTGACTCATTTTGGTTTTCCTTTCTGTTTACCAAGGTGTGAGCATCAAGTGAACTGAAGTGCACCAAGATGAAACCCTACTGAAATAACAGACTGATCATTATCAATAGTTAATCATCTGTGTTTTTCAGATCAGCTCTACAAAACAAGATGTATGGGCAAATCATTCTGACCCTGTTTGTGCTGTTGGGTAAGTCACTGACAAAAGATCTGTTTGAAATGATGTTAGAATGAAGAGCAGTTTTGTCTGTTGGAGGAGAGAACAAGCCACTGGAAATAATCTGATTTTAGGAAATGGATGTGTTGCTTGATAACATCAGCAATGTTTTTTGTTTTCCATTGCTGAGTAACATAAACTTCTGCTTTTATTTCCACTCTCTTTGCCTTTACATTTGCAGATCTTTTCCACATGGCAGGTGCCCATTGCATGGTTCATCAGATTCCTCCCAGGAACTTCACATTACCCTGTATGCTGCTGAATGAGACATTCCTGAGTCCTTTCTCTGCTGGAGCTGCTGGGAGCTGGGCTGCCTTGAAGAGAGAGCACAGAGCATCTGAGACCAAGTCTCCCTTGCTGATGAAGGAAGAAAGTTTTCTGTGTTGCCTTTGGAGTGATGACAACATCAATTGTTCTTTGTACAGAGCCAGCATGCAAGCAAGGAAGTTTATTCCTTCAGAAATAAGTGTCTCTGCCTCTCAGGAAATAGGTATTTTTCCATTCAAGGGCCTAAAAAGTTACTACTCCATCCAAAAAATGGTTGGGATTTGTTGGTTGGGAGCAGGGGGGGGGTGGATTGTTAATGAGTATTAATTTTTATCCAGAGCAGGTGACACAGTGTGGTAAAATCCTCACAGAAGCCTGCAGCAGGAGATGAAGGAATTTGTATATCACAGTTTCAAAGGGGAAAAAAAAAACCCAAGTTGGCTTGGCTTTCTAGGGGAATTGTGAATAAAATATGTAGCAGTGGGTATGAGGCTGTGAGCCCACATCTTCAAAGACACTATGGGAAATATTTGAAATATTTTTGTGGATCTGGGCTTTAAACTCCTTCAGGAGGCAGGGGAGGTGGAGAGCAAAGGCCATTTTTTTTCTGCTTGGGTTCTGCTGCCTTAGTAAATACCTGTCCATGGATTAAATTGAGTGATTTTTTTTTTCCTAGGCAGTTTTTCTCCTGCTGTAAAGCACAGTCTCTGAGCAGCACACAGTCCTGCTGGGAGCAGGAGTCTCACTGACCTCAGTAGAGTAAAATTTCTTTTTACAAGAACTATCCCAGGGACCTGCTGAGCCTGCTGCCCTCAGTGTGTGTGTGGGGGGGTGTACCCAGCACAGCCACACTCAGGCTGTACCAGTTAACAGCAACAAAACCTCAGCCAGCAGCAGCTCCTTCATTTTTCTTCCCCTTGTCTGTAAAGCCAGGGAAAATACTCTCCTGTAAGAACTGGAAGGCAGCAGCATCCCATGGTTTGCACACTTGTGGTTCAACCTCACCTTTGTGAATATCTGTTACTTGTCCTTTGGGAGTGAATTTTATCCTTGGTGGGGGGTTTTATTGGTTCTAACGTAGCTCCAAAATGATGAATCCCTTCCTTGTGTTCAGATTCCAGCTGGAACATTGAATGCTGGATTCCAGGCAAGCTGGACCTGTTAGTTTGCAGCCTGCAGATTGGGAAGATGTACTCAAGAGTCAACTTGAAGGTTCAACTTTTCTATGCTGTGTGAGTACAGGCTTGGTGGTTGTTGTCACTGCTGGCATTAGAGATCTGACAGCATTTTCTGCAACATCAGCCTCTGAAGCTGGCAGCACAGGGGCAGCATCAGCTCTGAGAGCAGCTGGGAGGTACCTCTGCCTTATCTAAAAGTAATGGACAACGTGGAAAATTCCTGTTTCTGCCTTTGAATGACAAATGATTGGAATGGAAAATCCCCCTCCTCAGGCCTTTCCATGTTTCTTAAGATGCTTTAGTGAAATCAGGGTTGATTTGCTGTGACATTTGCTTCATTTCAAAGCTGCATCTCAGCTCTGCCTGTTTCATGCTTCTGACCATAATATCCCCTCTCTCAGTGCCATGATGTTATTTAATGTTTAATACAATGCCAAGTGCTGCTCTAGTTGCATTGATGCCTCTGAGGGACACCTGCCTGTGCAGATGTCACTGGTAAATATTCTCTGGAATGCTAATGAATGATAATTGCTCTGACTCAGGGGTGGGCAGGTTTTGTACACATGACCTGCCTGATTTGATCCTGAAAAGATCTCTGTGATTCCACTTGTGAAACCATGTCATTTTAAACTGAATTACTGATAGGTTGGAAGGACCAGCATGAACTCACACACTTCATTTCCTTAGGAAACAGGCCAAACATTAACAGTTGAATTCATTGAATTTACAGGTGATGACTTCTCCTTAAAAAGCCAGGAATCCCTTGCTGTAAATTACCCCTGTAGTCAGGGTAGAAAGCAAGTGCATTAACCAGCCATAAATATAAATATTTGTAATAATAAATACTTTGAAGCTGAAATCAGATTCGAGGTGGGTTCCCATTCCCAGTGTTCCTCATTACTTAGGTTTCAGAAATCCCTTTACATGTGTGTTTGTGGGAGAAGCAGCTCTGACTTTGCCTCCAGTCTCAGCTGCAATAGGAAAATCTTTGCCACTAATCCTACTGTAGTAATCTCTATTGATTTTTATTATTTTTTGGGGTATGCCTAGCAGCCATGGAACAACAGATTGAAGTCCCAGCTGGGATGAAGAGGTTCTTTGTGTTAGGAAGGGAATTCAGCAAGTGTCAGGCCATTTCTGAGAGCAGGCCCTGTAGCCTCACTTGAATCCTGTGGCATTTGTGCATTTTGTTATGCCCCTGACATCAGAGGGCTTGTTTCCCTCCCCACATTTCATATTCTTATTCCTTTTTTCAGCTCCCTGCCTGCTGGGGGAACAGCTAGCAGAGCACTGCAGCTTTGGGGAGGGTGACAGCTTTCCCTGCTGGCTTGCTGATACCTTAACATTTCATTTCCAAGAGCCAAAATACCTTGAAAACATTCCCAGTTATAAAAATATGCATTCCTGGCATGTGTCACTCCCTGGGAGTCTGGAGATCAAGCCAGAATTCCCACATCCAGGACAGGCAATGTACAAAAATCACCACCTAGAAGAATCTACACTCAAAAGGCTCAGGTCCTCAACAGCATTTAATTTTTCCAGCATACAAGAAGTCTCCTCTTATTCTACACATCCACAGCTTGTAAATCATATCAGGTTACTTGGAATAGAAAATATCTTTTTTTTTTTTCCTGTCCAAACCAGTGCTTTGACAGCAAGAGGCTCCAGTGGGGGTAGTGACAGGGCTTTTCCCTCCCTAGCAGCACATCTCTGGGAGGAGAAACGTTCTTCTTTAGACAGATTAGGTTAATTTTCTACCCAAAGTGGGTGCTCTTTCCAGTTGCATGTATTGGAGGAATGCTGTCAGCCCCGGTGGGTAATTACAGCCACTGAAATCACTTTGCCTGAGGGAGCCTCACAGATGGATGCTCCCAGTTTAATCCTGAGCACTGATGATCATCTGTCCTTTCAGCAGATGGTGATGTAAAGGATCTACTCACATTCCTGACCTGTTCCTGTGAGGCTCTCCTTTGGTCTTGGGCTTGTTTTGAAGGCTAAAGCATGAAGTTTCCCTCCAGAACAGTGGCTCAGCTCTGAGTGCATCAGTTATGCCCTCAGCTGCCTTCACAACCTTTCCTCAGAGCCTCATGAGCTTGGCAGCCATCAGCTCTTCTGTGGTTTCATGGGCAGCTTGTCCTAGAGCCACAATACATCAAATACACTGGGATGTGATCAGGGAAAATCCTTCCAACCCCAGGCAGCTCTGCTCCACCAGCAGAGGTAGTGCTTCTGTAAACTCAGGATGCAGGAACATTGAAAGCAGAGTCACAGTGGTGACTTGTTCCTGATTGAAAAATAGAATTGTTTGGGATGGAAGAGACCTGCAGGAGACCTTCTTCCTTGGCAGAAGAGACCAACCCCACCTGGCTCCAACCCCATGCACTTATTTGTTGTTTAAAACTTCACAAGTTTTCAGAACCACACAGTTTATGCAGTGGATTATGCAATGCAGAACTGTGTATGTTGAATTCTCAAGGAAAGAGTGTTACTAGAAAGCAAAAAAAGCTTGAAACTAAATCTGACCATTGAGTCCAAAATAGTCCCATGAGCTTTACTCTGAGGAGCAATAAAAGCAAATGCAGTAAGTTGCTTACTAAATACTTTCAGTGAGCCTGGCCAAGCAAGAAGCAGTAATGCATGTGGGTAAACAATTTGCTTTCCTAGGAAACATCAGACTTTCAAATAGGCAAATATGCAGTGTATAAAAAGATATTTAACTGCACAATGTAAAGACTTTTGCAGAACACAAGGGTCTGTCAGATACATTTAAGTTGTTGAAGATGAGTAGTAGAGAGTCTTCTGAACAGTGCCTTTGTTACTCCAAAACTTGGTTTACCTTTTAGTAATTATCTTTTATTATTATATTACTTGTAAGGCTTGATTGTAGCAGAAGCTGGAAGGAATATTGTTGAGATTTCAGTGTCTTATGAAGGGGAATTAGAACATAATTGGTGTGGCAGGGAGCTGCCAATTAGTCCCCCTGCAAGGTGAGTTACCTAGGAAATACCTGCTAATAGTTACCATCAGGAACCAGACTAAATTGCAGGTATCTAGTCTTGCAACAGAGGTTTTGAAGTCACACCTTTGGTTTGTTTTTTTCTCTTGCAGATCAGAGCTGTCCCTGGGGGATGTCTCCACCAGCTCCCTGAAGGGCCCTGTGGGGGTAGCTGAGTGTGGCTGTGGGGAGCAAGGGAGCTGTGGGTGCTGCCTGCCAGCCCCAGGGCTCACCCACACCTACCTCCTGTGGCTGCAGGGGACAGCTGGCCTCACCCCCCTCTGGTCACCTCTGATGGCAGTCAAGCCCATAGACATAGGTAAGTGGGAACTGGATCTGAAACCTTTTTTTTTTTTCAATGGAGAAGAGCAGCAGGATCACAGAGTCACAGACTGCTGTGGGTGGGAAGGGACCTTTCCAGGTCACCTGGTCCAACCCTTGCAGGGAGGAGGGACATCAGCACCCAGAGCAGGGTGCTCAGAGCCCCCCCAACCTCCCCTGGGATGGTGCCAGGGCTGGGGCAGCCACCACCTCTCTGGGCAGCCTGGGACAGCCTCTCACCACCCTCAGCATCAACAATTTCTCCTCTCCAGTCTCAATCTCTGGATTCCCTGACTGGATTCCTGCACTCCCTGGGAGCAGAGGGGCAGGATCACCCCCTGGCCTTGCTGCCCACACTGCTGGGGGTGCAGCCCAGGGTTCCAGAGGTTGCTGGGTGCCAGCTCATGGGGCTGGCTCAGCTCCAGCTGCTTCCCCCAGCACCCCCAGTCCTACTCTACAGGGCTTCACCCCAGCCTGGGCTGGTGCTGGGGGTGCCCTGACCCAGGATGTCTCTTCTGGAAAAGGGGGGCACAGGTAGGAGAGGAAAAGGTTTCCTGGTGCTGTCTCAGGATGGCTGCACACATTTCTTAGCCTGTGTGGGCTCTAGTACAAAACCACCCTGAGCAAAGGCCAGGCTGTCAAGAAGAACCTGATCATCAAAAATCAAGGGGGAAAAGAGCTGTTCCTAAAGCTACTTAGCAAAGAACATTGCATTTTTCATCATGCAGCTTTCAAATTATGCTACAGGAAAAAAAAAAATATTAAAAATTCAGAGTTGCATCTGCTGGTGTTTAAATGGCATAATTAGTTTGTTCTGCTTAGTGAAGTATATTTTAAAAATGCATAATATTAGTATATGTTCTGCCAAGATTTAGGTCAGTTAAAAATGATCTTGCAAGGAAAACTCTGAATACTTGTAAGGTGGAGCTGTGCTTGCTGCTGGTGATGGCAAAAAGACATCACCCCCAGCAGGCAGAGGCAATAATCACCCTTATTTTGTCTGCAGTAAAGCCTGACCCTCCTCTGAACCTGCATCTGGGAATGACAGAGAAAGGTCAGGTGAAGATCTGCTGGTCTGCCCCTGTGCTGATGCCATACCCACTGCAGTATGAAGTGAGGATCTCTGCAAATTCAGGTCAAAATGCTTGGCAGGTGAGTTTTCTGCTCACTGACTCTGATGATGTTGATGGAGGAGGAAATTCTGGAGCCCAGGATTTCTCACCACCTTCTTGTCCTTGGGCAGTGGCTCTGGTGGAGCTGGGCCTGGCACCCTAGTTTCTCTTGAGCTGAGGAGACCCTGGTAAATGCCACCAGTGTGTGGTGAAGCTTCTTTACATCTGCTGCACTAGGAGAGCCACTGGGCAATGATAAAAGACCTGACTCCTGCTGGGTCTTACAGCAAACTCCCATCTTTATTTTTGGATATTAGATTCTGTGGAGTCTAAAGGCAGAGCCCTCTCCTTTCAACCAACCCTGAATTCCATGAATCAAGCCTCTATGTTCAATATTAGCAGATTTTTATCAGTAGTGCTTTTCTTTCTGCTGCTAATGTGAAATTGGCTCTGGAATCAAAAGCAGCTGTTACTAGTCTGTAATGAAATAAGATGTTTTCCACAGTGGTTTGAAACCTCTACCATATTCAAATTGACAGTAAATTTCCTAGAATCACAGAATGGATTTGGTGGGAAAAGACCTTCCAAATCATAGAGTTCAAGCATCCCCCAGCAGTGCTAGGGCACCACTGCCCCGTGGCCCTCAGCACCACAGCTCCAGGGCTTGGAAACCCCTCCAGGGGTCCCGGGGACTCCAGCCCTGCCCTGGGCAGCCTTTGTTTTGGTTCCCTCTGCCTGTTTCTTTTTGCTGTTTGATTGTACATCAGTAATGGCTTCTGATAATCCAACAGGTGGTTCAGGTTGCTGTGGACACCTCCCTGGCCCTGGACAATATTCTGCTCAACTCCTCATACTCAGCTCAGGTGCGGTGCAGGAATCTCCACGGCCCAGGGTTCTGGAGTGACTGGAGCCCCCCACAGAACCTCAACTTGGGAGGTGGGTCACATGCACTCACTTATGGGCAGTAACTGCTCTTTTCAGATTTCCCAGATTGGTTTGGTTTGTGGAATTAATATTTCATATAATCACAGACTGGTTTGGGTTGGATGGGACCTTAAATAGCATCTCATTGCAACCCCCCTGCCGTGGGCAGGGCATCTCCCACCAGAGCAGGGTGCTCAGAGCCCCATCCAGCCTGGAGCTGAGCACATCCAGGGATGGAGCATCCCCAGCTTCCCTGGGCAACCAGTGCCAGGATCTTACCACCCTCAGAGGGAAGAATTTCCTTAATTCCAATCTTTTCCAAACACAAACATCTCTCTTATTTGAATCCTCTCTCCATTTAATGCTTTTATAACGTGTGGTGTGTGAGTGAGATGAGCTACAGCAGCTCACCCCTTCTAGGCTGCAAGTGCTTGTTGCAGCTAATTTCAGCATGTTGACCTTAAAAATGTGGGCTGGGTGCAAAGCAGTTAATCTGGTTTCCTCAAATTGAATTTACAGGAGCCCTTCTGATTCCCTGTTTCCCTGTGTATCTCTTTCACTGTACCCTGCAGAGCTTTTCTGCTCATTCAATTCCTGCTTGCTGGGGGATATGAAAGATTATTGTTATCAGAATTTGCAAACAGGGAGACAAAGGCTCTATTCTTCCCTCTCCCTTATAATTGTTAATAGTAATTAAGCAGTAGGAAATTCATAGATGCAACTGGATGATGATAATAATATTTGTAATAATGTTTTACCATGGCATATGCCTTTGGTTTTTTTGTGTGTGTGTGTGCTCAGCTAACCTCAGTGGCCTTTTGTTTCCTTTTTATCCCCTTTCTGTGCAGCTGAAGTCCTGTACTTCCCACCCAAGCTACTGACCAGTGCTGGTTCTAACGTTTCCTTTTATTGCATCTATAAAAACAACACGGAGCTTGTAGCCCCCGAGGAGCTTGTGTGGTGGCTGAACCTAGCAGAAGCCATCCCAGACAGTCAGTATGCACTTGTGAACCATTGTGTAAGCAAAGTTACTCTTTTCAACTTGAAAGCCACAAAACCTAGAGGAAGTTTCTTCTATAACGCATTGTACTGTTGTCATCAAAATAGGGAATGTCATCCTAGATACGCTGAATTATATGTAGTAGGTAAGATTCCAGATGATTTCCACTTATCATTTTGGTGCATTTTAATAGCAAGGTCAGAATATTTCTGCTTTAAACTCCCTTTAGCTTTGATGGAGCAGTTTGACTTGCAATGCATGGCTTTATTATTTTGACCGAGTGATTATATCACTGTTAATCACCTTTCCATGTGTTCTCATTAGATGTGAATATCAACATCACGTGTGAAACTGATGGTTACTTAACTAAAATGACTTGTAGATGGTCTGCAAACCCCACCACGGTGCTCCTGGGGAGTTCCTTGCAGTTAAGATACTACAGGTATGTGCAGATTTCATGCACTCCTTATAACTGGAAAGTGTTGCTCTGGAAAGCAGCAAAGAATCCTGGAGAGATGCAGTTAGAATTTGTGCTCAGTTTCTGTCAGCTGGACTTCTTCCCAACTGGAACTCCAGAGGTATTAACTGCATGCCTAGAAAGGGGACAGTAGATGGAATAATGGAATTGTTTGGGTTGGAAAAGACCTTTCAGATCATGGAGTCCACCCATTAACCAGCACTGCCAGGGCACCACTGAACCATCTCCCTGATACCCAAGTATGTAACATGGCCCTGTTTACATTTTCCAGCACTTTAGGACCTGTAGATGCAGTTTGGAAACCAGTTCCTTTAAAGCAGATTTGCTTGTATAGCTATAAAAATTCTTCTTCTAGCTCTTCATATCTACCAGTTGTCATGAACTAAGGCAAAAAACCCTTCACAGTCAGAGAGACTGAGCCCTGGAGCAGTGAGGCTGTAAATTCTCTGTCTTTGGAGACTTCCAAATCTCTCCTAGACAGGACCCTGGGCAACTTCATCTGACTTGGAATTTAACCCTGTTTTGAGACCTCTGAAGGTCTCCATTCAATCTTTGATTTATCTACTCTGCATGTTTTATATATTCAGACAGTAGATAAAAACACAGGGATGGAAGTTAATTCATTCCAGATGGGGAAAAAAAAAATAAAAGCTTAGTTCTAAAGAGAAAATCAAAACTTAGTTCAGAGTGCTATTTTATTTCAGGTGACATCTTTGGTGACTAGAATGGTTCTTCTTCTTTGTGGGTTTGGTCAGGTGTTTTGGCCTCACTTGTTTTCAGATAGTTGGTTGAATTTTGTCTGTCTTTTGGACAGAGCAGAACCGTGGAGCAAACACATTACTGTCTGCAAAATACAATCCTGATTATTAAAGATCATCCTTATCTCAATTCATGTGCACAAATATTGCATCAAAATAATATAATACTGTTTTATCATGGAACTGAAAATCCCTTGGAGTTACTAATACATTGAGATTTTCCTAGAACTGTGTTAAGCTTTATATAAACAGGACAGGCAGACAGACAACTCTTCCTGAGGAAAAAAAAAAATAATCTGTATTTTCACTGCTCTGCTGGGCTGGATATGCAAAAAGGTTTGGCAAACAATCTTAAATCAGCCTCGAGGGCCTAATCCTTTGGAAAGCTGGGCTGAGTTCTCACTTGGAGGTGGACTGAAGTTTGGAACTATCATAGTACCCAGGCAAATATTTCTCACACTGTTGTGTACTAAAGTAACAACTGGAATGCTTGAAATTTCAAGTGGAAGCTTTTATGGCAGGATTAGTGACTTAGCTGACTGCTAAAGTAGGTTTTGTTTCAACTGTCTTCACAAATGAGTGTGCTTCTAGGCAGGGAGCTTGGAAACAAACCCATGCTGCTCCTGCCATGGTTTTTATCCCCATTTCACTGCTCAGGTTTAGCTAAAAATGTTCTTTTCTAGTAGGAGGTGATAATCTGTACATTTGTTGCCACGTTCCTGCTAGATCAAACAGCAGACTGCAAACACTCCCAGATGCTGAGCTGCCCTGTCATCTTTCTTCTTCTTCTTCCTTCTTCACAGTGAGGCCTGAAAGAGGAAGAATAAAAAACTAATAAACCACGAGGGACAAGGGGAATGTAGAGACTGCCAAAAAAGATGAAGGATGAGGCATTTAAACATGTATGCTCACAGAAGCACCAGGATCATTTGCCTGGTGTCCAGGGCTGTTTTATCCAGACTCCTCTCTTCTCCTGCTGGATGCAATGCCAGCTGCATGTGGGATTTTATTACCACCCTCCAGAATGGGTATTTTGATGGGATTTCTGTCTCCTGGAGGCTGCACTGTACGTGTCCCACTGCTCCACGTGGCACCTTTCCCATGGACTCCAGTTGGTATTTTCAAAGTCATGTTCCTGGCTGGAGTAAATTCCTGGCAGGAGCTGTGCCTTTGCTGTGTATATTGCTACCATGTACCACGTCAGAAACTTGATTTAGGAGGATTTGGAGTTGCCTGCTCTTGTCATACCTGTTTCTTCCTGCTGTTAGACTCTTATCAGCAGATTTCACACTGGGCAGAGCCTTCATCTCCTGCTTGTTTAGGCAAAGAGCCAAGGCTTTGAGGAGTAACATGCAGCATAATTTATCCACTTAGTGCAGATTCAAGTTCAAGATCTGTCCAAACAATCACCAAAACCCCCCAGCCAGTTCCAGTGACACCATTTGTGGCAGTTGCTCTGTTGTGCTGATGCCATCAGCACCTGAGAGTTGCAAGGTATTAACCAAACATGATTTGTTCCTCTTTTAGGAGCAAAATCTATTGTGCTGAATTTCCAACTACTTCTCCAGAATCAGAGGTGAAAGAATGCCATTTGCAGAAGAATCATTCTTATGAGTGCACATTTCAGCCTATTTTTCTTTTATCTGGCTATACCATGTGGATTGAGTTTAAACACTCCCTAGGAACACTGGAATCCTCACCAACCTGTGTCGTCCCAGCAGATGTGGGTAGGTCAAGATTTGTGCACATCTTTCTTCACTTGTGACCTTGGATTTCATTCCTTATGTGGTGTAGGTAAAGTACTTCTTCACAGCATTTTAAATAACACAGATTGTGGAAAGAGCATAAAAACATAAGGGTTTTGGTATTGTCTTCAAGAGCCATTGGATTAAATGTTATTTCCATATGTGTTGCTTGGCACAGGAGCAGGTTGTAACTGCAGTTAAGAGCTATAAAACACAACACCAGTTTTGTATGTTTATCCACTCAGGTGTTTTCCTACAGAAAATGCCAATATTATATTTAAAAGGCAGTTTCATTGTGAAGGTTCTTGGGTATCTAATTTTTCTGACATCTTCATTTAGTTGTTAAGCTTATACTTGGATGCAGTGAGGAACTATATATATTACTTATTTCAAATCACAGGGACTGTTCATGCTCCTTCATGCTTTTGCAGTTTCTTTTGTGCCACAGAAAGCCCTTAAAGAGCTATAAAAGCAAGAGGCAGGAACAGTGTTTGGGTGTTTGTTGTGATCTTCTTGTCCTCCAGCACTCCCAGCTCCTTCTCCACAGAGCTGCTTCCCAGCAGGTGCCCCCTCCCCTGTACTGGTGCAGGGGGTTGTTCCTCCTCAGATGCAGAACACTCAACAGGACTGACCTTTGCTGGATGTAGCACAGTGCTGCTAGAGTCACTGTGCTGAAACTTGCCCACGGGTTTTATTTTTCTTTAAAGTAAAGTGTTAGTTCCATAAGAAATTCTTAGAAATTGCTATTTCAAGTTCAAATTTCCTCTAGTGATTTTTTAGTTTGGGTCAAAATCAAGATGAATTTCCTGTTAGACACACGTTGGCTGCACCAGTTGCCTGCAGTGAATGGGCCAGTCAGCCTGGACTGGTGAACTGTGACCTTTGCACGAGGGTCCAGCTTCCCTTGGAGCAGCAGAGGTCACCCTGCCACCCTTGGGACAGCAGAAAACCCACCCTGAGGATTGGATTTTATGAGAGCAGACATCACAGCCTTGTTTGGTTTTTTTCCTTTCTGTTTTCTAGTGAAGCTGCTTCCTCCTTCCAGCGTTCAAGCAGAAATCACCAGGAGTGGGGGGCTGCTGAATGTCAGCTGGACAAACCCCCTGTTTGCAAACGGTGACCTCACCTTCCAGATCCGGTTTGCAGTGAAGGGGGAAGACAAGGCATGGGAGGTACAGTCTGTTCTGGAGTGGATTGTCACTCTGTTGTCATTGAGCACCTCAGTGGAGTTGGTGCCAAGCAGTGAATAAAAGAATAAATGCAATCATTAGCATTTGCATCCTCCACAAAGGAGTGTTGCTGATGAGGCCACTTGCTCACTGGGTTTGTAGTCAGGAATGTTGACTCTTTAACAGATGCCTAAACCAGCCTTTTGTTCTCAATCAGTGGTTTTTTCCTTCTCTTACAGCTTTATGAAGTTTCCAATGCCCCAGGATCAGCCGTGATAGCAGTTCAGAGACTCTGTGTTGAGTACATCGTTCAGGTCAGGTGCAGGGAACAGGATGGATCTGGTTACTGGAGCAACTGGAGCAGATCAGCCCACACCCTTGTCAAAGACATCCAAGGTACCTGTGCTTCTGAACCACCCTTGGAGGGCCTGGCCAGTTTGAGGCTGAGGAGTGACACTGTTCTTTCAAATCTGTGTAATCTTGCAGCTCCTCTACGAGGCCCTGAGTTTTGGAGGGTTATTACTGAAGACCCAGCAAGGAAGCAGAAGAATGTTACTCTCCTGTGGAAGGTGAGAGCAGACAGTTTGGGCTTTCCTTTTGATCCAAAACCCCTTGGAATCAAAGCCTGTAATTTATAAGCAGCTGTGGTTTTGAGCTGCTGACAGAGCTCTGAGCAGAACGTGTCACTGGCTCCTAGACAGCTGCCTGTGTAAACACCACCCCAAACTGCATTTACACTGGGCAAAGCCACCTCCAAAGGTTACTGCAGGACAGCACAGAAACCTCCCTGGGTGAGTGCCCGTGTGCAGTGAGCAAACTCACCCCTTCTGGCTTCTCAGTCCTGAAAAAACACTGCCATCAAGCAGGGAGCTGCTGCAGGAGTGAGAGGCTGGGTTTCCTTGTCCCTTTGCCCCCCTTTTGCCGGGTAGATGACAAGTGTGTCAGCTTGAAGAGTCTCTAAATGGACTACAGTGCCTTTGCTGGAAGGACAGGCTGCACAATATCTTTTACTAGGTCATGTTTTAGAACTGGAACAGTCCCTTCTGCCCCAATAACTTAGGTGTGAAGGCAAAGAAATGAACTGATCCAATGTTTGCTGCAGCCCCTGCCGAGGAATCGCTCGCTGTGCAGCGTGAGCAGCTACGTGGTAAAGCATCAGACCTCAGGAAACTCCACGTGGGCAGAGTTTGTGGAGAATGGCACCACCTGCTCCTTTCCCTGGACTCACCCCACACACACCATCACTGTCCTAGCCATGAATTCACTTGGACTTTCTTCTGTTAATTTCAATTTGACTCTGTCACTGCGGATGAGCACAGGTAAGGACACGGGTTAGTGGCCATAGGTAGATGGGAATCCTTGTGGTGCCTTTGGGCAAAACTTTCTCAGTGATAAAATCCCCTTTGCTAGAATCAAAAACGTTCAGTGGT
This sequence comes from Corythornis vintsioides, assembly GCA_025447755.1. Classification (NCBI taxonomy): domain Eukaryota; kingdom Metazoa; phylum Chordata; class Aves; order Coraciiformes; family Alcedinidae; genus Corythornis; species Corythornis vintsioides. The sequence goes on from JAOEGS010017794.1 coordinate 13,808, forward strand.
GATGCATTCAGCTGTAGGTGGCAACCAGATTCTGCAGCTGATTAACAGAGCTGTTTGAGAACTGAAATTTCCATCACTTGAAAAATCTTAATGATCTTTGGGTTGGGCAAACAGTTGTCTGTCCACAGGGCTGTTTTCCCTTCACTAGCAGAATAGAAAGTAATTAATCAGAGAAAAAGAAAATCTTCCTGTAGCTCTTTCATCTGCTTTGTCTTGGAAACAGCCAGCATTCCTGCTGGGGAATGTTTTGTTGTTTCCAGAGTGAAACACGGGTCTCGTTTCTCTGGCTGCTCACCTGATGGGCTGCCAGAGCACACAGTCCTCAGAGGTTTGGCTTTGCTTCCCAGGCAGCCTCCTCACTGACTGGGCTGCTCTCTGCTTTACACACCAAATAAAGGCTGCTGCTTTTTGCATCCTGGGATGTTCATGTGCAAGTAGTGCTGTGGGAAACATCACTGCAGCCTGCTGGTGGAACTTCACTGCTATTTAAAAAGCATTTTTTATCCTGGTGTATCACCAATATCAATAGGATTGAGTTTACAAGGGTCTCAGTTTGTCCTTTACCTGCTTGATCATTTCTGAGTTACAGAGTAATAATGGAGTAATAATGAAAATCAGGATAATAGTAATAATGAAAATCAGGATATTTGATGTCTGGGATGAAACCTGATCTGCTCAGTGTTTGGGGCTTGGTGTAAACCAGGCTTTGCTGGTTGAAAAGAAACACACGTGCTTATGAAGGTCAGGATTTATTATGCAGAAGATAATTGAACAAGTACATGGTAAAGCACTGACACTGGTGCATTTGGAGTATCAGAGAATTTCCAGGGTTGGGAGGGACCTTAAAGCTCATCCAGTGCCAACCCCCTGCCATGGCAAGAACACCTCCCACTGGAACAGGTTTCTCAGAGCCCCATCCAGCCTGGGCTGAAAAACTTCAAGGATGGGGCTTCCCCCACCTCTCTGGGCACCCTGTGCCAGGGTCTCCCCACCCTCATGGGGAAGAAATTCTTCCTGATGTCTGATCTGAATCCACCCAGCTCTAGTTTGGATCCATCCCCTCCAGTCCTGTCACCTGTCACTGCCCCAGCTCTTGCCCCTGTAACTCTTGGCTGTTTTCTCCCTGTCAGTGAGTGTCGTGCAGACCCTGAGAGCCTACCCTGTGAACAGCACCTGTGTCATCTTGGTCTGGACACTTTCACCTCAGACACACAGGGTAACCACCTTTGTTCTCGAGTGGAGGAACCTCAACAGAGCAGAGGAGATGAAATGGGTGCAAGTGCCTCCCAGTCTGAGCAGATACTACCTGTATGGTGAGTGGCTGCTGGAAACAACCCAGGGTGGTCACTGATGGAACAGAAAAATACTGCACTGCTGAGCTCTCAGGGTTCCTTTGCCCACCCCTGCTCTGTCTCTGCTGGTGAGGAGGTGCAGAGCCATTCTTGATCATCAGAGAACTGCCTGTTGCATTAATGATCAGGTGAACAAAGAATGAAGTTCTTTTTGTGCTGATACAATAAAATCAGCCCTGGAATACTGAGTGCACCAGTTAATGAAGTTAATATGTGCATTCCATTTGCATTTTGGCTTTAATCTTAGAAATGTTTCAAATAGCTCCAGAAGGGTGTTAATTCCATGACAGATGATCCAGCATAGGCTAATAGTTTTAATCTACTAATATTAATGTGTGTCTGTAAATGATGGCTTTCATTATTGCTTTCTCTCTGGGCCCATCTGAACTCTGATAGGTGCCCAGAGCCACTGTGGAGCTCACTGTTGAGAAGCAGGATAATGGCTTTGATTCAAAAGGGCTGATTTCCCTCTTCCTAGATCACTTCATTCTGATTGAGAAGTACCAGTTCAGCCTGTACCCTGTGTTTGCTGAAGGAGTTGGCAAATCCAGAACAACAGATCAGTTCACCAGAGGTAGGACTTGGAGGATCTTTCTCTGTGTTGTTCCTGAAATGGGAGCTTGTAAAACTGAACTGCAGGAGGAGTCTGTATCCTATCAGGAAAAAAAAAAACCCAACTCAGTAATAAAGTCCTGGTAATATAACTCTGAGCAGTGGTTGGAACTTCAGTGGTTTTTATTTGAAAACTCTTTATGGGATTGAGGGAGGCACCTAAATTCCCACATGTCTGACTTAATAGCTGAGACCCTGAGTGCCTGTGATTCTTCATTCCCCAGCTGTGGACTCTTCTCATCCTTCATATGCTCAGATGTAATTTCTCAACAGCAAGGGAGCAGGGGGCACCTCCCCCAGGGCTGCAGGAGCCACCTCAGTGTTGACAATAACTCCTTTTGTCTCTGTTTGCTCCCAAGGTAGAGCTTTGGTGAGGTGCAATAAAATTTGATCAAGTGGTTTTTGTTGAAGCTGTTGCTGCTACTGTTTGTGATTTTCCTTTGCTCACAAACTAATTATTTTACTGCATTATTACCAGAATCCCTTTTATTTCCAGGTGGATATGAAAATGAGAGCAACTCCAGCCTCTACATGGTTCTGCCCATAGTTATTTCAACCTCTGTTCTGTTGCTTGGAGCATTGCTGGCTTCACACCAAAGGTAAGTTATCCATGGGCACAGGAAAGCTCCAGAAGGCCTTTGGAAGAAGGTGGAGCAGCTCAGATGATGGACTGGTGGGCAGGGTCATTCTGGGGAGAGCCAGGAATGGTTTTTAGGGTGCATTTGATGCAGTGGAGCTGGAGTGTCCTGGGGGCACAGGCTGGTGTCTGTGCTGGAAGGTGATCAGTGCTGCTCCTTCTCCCTGGGAAGCACCAGTTCAGCCTCCACCACATGCTCCTCACTTCTGCAGAGTGCTTTGTGGGCCAGTTAATGAGTGTTATGTGCTTTGAAAGTGTAAAGTGCTCTGAGCTCTGTAATCACAAAGTGATGGAAAAGGCAATAAAAATCCCTCTGAGTTTTGTGGAAGGTGGGTTGGGGTCACAGTCAGCAAGGGCTGCCCAGGCCTTTTAAATCCTCAGAACCACCACCTGCTTGGACTCCAATGAGCTTAAAGATCTCTTCCAACTGAAATGATTCTACAATTCTTTTTCTTTTGGGTTTTTTTTCTATTCAATGCTGGCCATCTGTAGCATCTAAAAGGATTGTTTCATTGCCAGAGTGCTCTGGAGAGCTAAGCTTGGGCAGATTCTGAGGTAGCAAAGGTGAATTTGAGCAGGACAGACTGAGAGCACAACTCAGCATTTCCCTCATGTTTCAGAGTGAAGAAACTCTTTTGGGAGGATGTTCCAAACCCCCAAAACTGCTCGTGGGCACAAGGAGTTAACTTCCAAAAGGTGAATATTTCCCTGCTGTTGCTTTTTCCCCCACCCCGTGGCTCTGGCAGCTCTTTGCCCAGGACTGAACTTTACCTGTTGGTTCAACTAGGCCCTGCCCAAGTGAATGAAGCAACTCAGGGCCTCTCTCAGCAAATACCTGGAAAGGGACCAGGAGCAGAGACCAGCCCCTGGTTCTGAGTGCAGGGGGGTGGTGAAATTTCAGGGCAGTTAGTCAGAATCCTGCAGGCAAAGCATTGATGCAGCTCAGTGAGTGCCACGTGTACCACAGGCCAGAGTCCTTGCTGGGGTGAACTCCTCACCCTTGGGCATGTGGAGCCAGGGTTTCAGGTGTTTCATTTGCATTCCTAGTGAAGGTTTCTTTTACATCTTTATTTCAATAGAGAATGGACATTCTTTGAAATCTAATCATGCTCACTGCCTGCTGAACCACCAGTTCAGCTCCCAGGCTTCCTGCACAGAGCTGGTAGTAGATGAACAAAGTTTGTGTTATAACAAATCCTGGAAGTAGCTCTGTCAAAAACCTGAAAAGCCCTCACAGAAGTGAGGAGCAGGTGCCATGTTACAGAGCACAGCAAGGTTTGTCACTTGCACTTCACTCGAGATGTGGTGTTTTTAACTTCTTATTTCCTGCTGTACTGACTGTGACTGGCAGAGGGCTGAGGACTTGCAAGCCCTGGCTTTGAAAAGGGGTGGAAAGAGCCCAGCCCTTCCCAGGATGCAGCTGTGGAAGCAGAGACATGAGACTGGTTTGGGATTTATCCAGCTTGAATGCAAGATCTGCCCAGCTACTGACCCCACTTGAAAGTGTTTTTCTATTCTATGGAGAGCTAGATTGGGAGTGTCCAGTGACTCCAGCCACATCAAAGTGATCATATCTCTTATTTGCACAAGTCCTTGGTTGTCCCATTATGGTCTTTTGAACTTTAACATGCATGTGGGTGCAGCAGCAGCTTAGAGGAAGCAGAGTGGGGGTGTGTGCTGTGCCTTGCTGGTTTTATCTTTGCTTGCTTCTTCCTGATAATCCCAGTGTGGCTGTTACTGCTCCAGCTCCTTCATTCCTTATCATGTGAACCACAGCAGTGCAGGTGCCCAAAGAACCCCAAACATTAGATTCATGTTGGAGAAAACAAGCCTGAAATCCTGAAGGAAACTGATTTTGGTGGTGTTAGGGCAGTTTCTGCTTATTTTTTAACTTAGATTTTTATTTTTGGTGGGGTTTTTAACATGCTGAAGTAGTTCTCTGCTGCACTGTGCTGTGTGTGAACATGAAGCCCTTGGCTTGGGCTGGAAAGCTCAGCCTGATTTACTTGCAGAGGGTGTTGGACTCATCTGATCCCATCCATGGCTGCATTCTGGGAAGGGCTGGGCTCCCTCAGGACCTGGATTGCAGGGGTGGAAGTTGCACCCAGGGCACAGGTATTTGTCATCTTCCCAAGGAGCTGAGGCAGTAGCCCAAGACATGGATTAGTTCTTTTCTGTCAATGTGTATTAGTCTTGATGTTTTGACAGGTTCCTGCTTGTTCTGGCAGCTTTTCTGCTGTGGAACCTGGTTTCCTAATACACACACAGTCTGTTTTCAGCTGTTTTGTCTTGCATTAGGAAATCCAGGTTTCTTGGGTGATTTTTCCCCAGTAGCTGGGAGTCCCAGTTTTGCTGTCAGTTCCCACCACTGCCAGTTTTACAGGCAGAGCAGTAAACCCAACTCTTCTCCCAGTAACCCCCAGTTTCTCTCCATGCCTTTTACACATACAGCTGCTGCTCAGCTGGAATGCCATGGAAAGGCTGAATTTACAATATCATCCTAGCAGGGAAAGGTACTTTAGCTGACATGTAAATGATGAAATCTATTGATTATACCATAGAATCATAGGATGTTTAGGGCTGGAAGGGAGCTCCAAAGGGCATCTAGTGCAGCCCCCCTGCAGGGAGCAGGGACACCCTCAACTAG
>JAOEGS010017798.1:0-23842 GCA_025447755.1 Corythornis vintsioides
GTTTGGTTTTTTTTTTGTTGTGGGGTTTGGGTGTTTATATTTTTTTTTTTTTTTTTTTTCGGTTCCCCCCCCCCCCCCCCAGTAAACAAACCCTGCTGATGACCTGGCTTGCTCTTGAGCAACCGACGGTCACAAGCTGGAGCAGATGGTACAGGCAGTCCAGGGTTTGGGAACAAAGCTGGGAAAACACAACCCCTTTCCAGGCTTTCGCTGCCCTGCAAAAACACCCCGAGCCCAGCCATGAGGAGGTCGGTCTGGCTGGGCTCTAGGAGCTGGCTGGGAATACTGACCCGGGAGGATCACTTCTGAAATCTTTCAGCTGCACGGGTGTTTTCAAAGCCAACTGGGTGTTGCTGTCTTCTACTGGCTGGTCTAAGGCTGCAGAACACCCACTGGAATGGGTGCTGGGTGGGTGGGATGCTCAGCCATCCCCTCCTATTGTGGGGGCATTGTGCCCTGGTGGGATGAAGCTCGTCAATAAGCAGGACAGCAAGGAGAGTCCAGAGTCCAGCGAGGTGGGGGGCTTTGGGATGAAGATGCACATTTTGGGGGTGTGATGCTGGGTGTGTTTTGAGGCAGGGTTGGGAGGCTCCAGACCCAGTGTCCCTGTGCGTGTGGCAGGATGGGGATCAAGGGTCTCATCCTGGCATGGGAATGCTCAGTTCAGCTTTCCTGGAAAGCTGTGGCCTCCATGGTCCCCAGAGTAGCAGGGCTGCATCATCCCTGCTTTGGAGGAAAATCCCTTCTTGGGTTTGGGGGTTTTTAGCCCCATGTGCTGCCCCAGGGGGGACACTGGGGTTGCAAAGAGCATGCCAAAGGGAGCGCAGCACTGCACCAGCATTTCCCCCTCCACACCTCCCCTTCTCAAATAGGCTACTCATCGTGCTGGGACCTCAGTGCCCGGCAAGGTTAGGTTGTGTCCCACTGAGTCAGGTTTCAAAGAGATGTCCTTTGAGGGGAAAACACCAAAATTTATGTGGGGAGTGGAAGACATTGGGAATGTGCCTGGCCCGTGCTGCCAGCGAGGTCAGAAACCTTTCTCCCTCACCCTGCTGGCATGGTGGCATCCATGCCACACGTGTCCTCCTCCACTCTGGCTGCTTGGGCACTGGTGGGAACTCAGGATCATCCCAGATGCCTGTAGCTGGTCTGGGGAGCAGCACGGGGACACGGAGGAGCGTGGGGCAGCTGTGGCACTGAGGGACCTGGCCTGGCTCTTGGCTGTGCCCGGAGGAAATGGCTTTGGGCGAGCGGCGTTGCCATGCGCACGCTGAAAGGCGGGCAGACAAAAGCTGCTCCTGGGAAGTTTGCTCGGTGAATTGGGTTGGAATTTTATGTTTGCCCCATTCCCAGACCCTTCCCCCCCACCCCCTGGCTGCCTGGGGGGTCCTTTGGGCTAGGGCCAAAGCAGAGGTCCTCTAGCACCCTTCCACCCATTCTGATGCTCATATTTTGTAGCTCAGCATCCTCGTTTTGTTCCTTGGCACCCTCATTTTGTTGCTCAGCACCCCACTTTCGGTGTTGAGCATCCCAGGTGGATGAAGGTGCCCGGGCAGCTTTCCCACACCATGCCTCTCAAACCCAAGGGCAGAGCAAGGGTGTTCTGGATGATGTCAGGGAAACAACCAAACAGTTTAATTAACTGGCAGGAGGGTTATCAGCAGGATGGTGTTTTAATGAAGAGGGTTTCCAGCAGGCTGGGGGACTGTTGGTGCTTTGCCACGCCGATGGCAGCAGCTTCGAGTCTGCACGGGGCCCTTTCACAGTCCCTAGCATAAACTCCTACATTCCCACCTGCTCCATGTTCTCACCCAGTCTCAAAGGTGGATGGGAATGTGGCATCCCTGCAGCTGGCTGCATTTCTCGCCTGCTCATCAGAGCAGAGGAGGAACACACAGCAGTGCCAACCTGAGCAGAGGAGGAACACACAGCAGTGCCAACCTTAGCCTGCGTTCTGCTCCTTTCCCTATTGTGAAAACTCTCATAACTCTTCTCCCTCCCCTGACCCAGCTCCCTCTGCAGCGAAATCTTCCTCCTTTGGGCTTATTTACTCCATCTCCATCTCTGAGCAGCTCCATTCCTGGGGAAGCTCCGAGGTTGGGAGAGGGTTTCCCACCACCACAGAGCCCCTGGGAAGCAGGATGCTGAGCTCTGCCGTTTTTTTCTCTCACAGGCGGGAGCTCGGCGAAGCAAACGACGTGGGAAGGAGGGCACCGGGTGCCAGCACTGGCTTACTGGCCTGGCCATGTCCCTCCTCAGCGGACAAGCCATGCTCTGCTCAGGTAGGAGCCCATCCTGGTCTCACTGGGGAGAGGGGCAACCCCTTTGCCCCCATGTGGAGGGAGCCTCCATCCCCAGCGCTGGCACCCAGGTGACGGTCTGGGTTTTGGCAGCGGTGCTTGGTGGTTGCCTGCCTGGTGCCAGGCGCTGTGCTTTTGTCCTCTGCCGAGCCCCTAAGGCTCTCAGTGCTTCAGCAGAGAGGAGCTGAAAGGGCTTTTTGTGAGGCCGGAGGATTGGCGTGAGCGGCCGCCGGGCTCCGTGTGCCTCCTGGCCGCGGCGGCCGAGTGCCTCCCGATAATGAAAAGATGACGATGTTCTCTCTCTCCACCAAGAAGCAGGCTCAGGCTTTGTGGTTTGTGAATGGCTTTCTGTGGAGGAGGGTGCGGTTGTGGGAAAGGGCGGCCGGAGAGGGACGGCGCTCGCAGGCAGCGCAGGATGCGGCCGGGCTGGGAGGCAGCGACTTTCCGGAGAGAGCTGCTGCCTCCCGCTCCTCTCTGGGCTGGGGACTGCTGCGTGGCGGAGGGGTCCTCACTGGGGGGATGATGCGGGTCTCCTCCCCCATTGCTGCACATGCAGAGTTGGGGGCACAGGGATGGGAGATGCCCCAGCCCCTTTCGCTCCTTGAAGCTCACCGTGGTGGAGGAGCGGGTTGCTGGGTGTTGGGAAAGTGTCCCAGCTGCTGGAAGTGGGTCCTTGACTAGTGGGCCCTGGAGGTGTTGGGTGTTTTTAAAGGTCCATGAGATAAGCTGGAGCTATTTATGCCTTACGTGGTCTGAGGGCAGGTCTGGGAGATGGATTTTCATGAGCTGGGGAAGGTTTGAGGTGAGCTGTGTCGCTGATGGCTGGAGGGGGTGGGGTACTTATGGAACCTCTTGGGTTTCACCTCCAAACCCTTCCCCAAAGTGGGTGATGGACCAACCACTGGGAAATGGGACAGAGCTGCCAACCGGTGCCCACTCGGGCAGCTGGGGCAATGTGGTTCAGGATCAGTGCCGATCTCCATCCTTCATCCCACCAGCCTCCTCACCCCCCTGCCCACACTGCAGCCCTGCTGCCAAGCCTAGACCTTCTCAAAGACCTTGTCTCCTGTATTTCCCAGCTCTAGTCCAGCAGGTTGGACAGATGGAAATCTAGAAAGCCGTTGGCAGCCTGGGCAGTGCTGTGTGCTGGGCACTCAGAAAGCTGCTCTGCAGCAACCTGGGGGTCACAACACACCTGGTGTCCTCTCCAGCACAGCCCAGCTTTGCCACAGGTCTGTGCCTGGCTGCACAGGGTGATGCCCAGCTAGCACAGAGCATCAGCCTGTGGGAGATGTGGAGGGTTGCAGAGGGATATGGAGGGATGCAGAGAGACTTGGAGGGATGCAGAGGGACGTGGAGGGATGCAGAGGGACGAGGAGGGACATGGAAGGATGAGGAGACACATGAAGGGATGTGGAGGGATGCAGAGGGATGTGGAGGGCAGGAGCTGCTCAGAGCTTACAGTGTATCAGGGCAGGTGGCTTTTCTCTGCACCTAATGTCACTCTTGAGGACATCACTTGAAGGACATGGGTGGTATCCCCGGGCATGGCCATGGCTGGGCAAGGTCAGACAGTCACCACCCACATGAGCCTCCTTCTTCCCCTGGGGTTATGAAAATACCAACAGCCTTCACTGTCCGGCTTCTGAGGAGAGTCTGAGCCTTTCCTCTCCTGGCACCACTCAGCTTCATGTCCTCCGTGGTGTAGGCAGCAGAGAGGTGAGCGGGGGTGAGGGTGCCCAGGGGCCAGGGAAGCTGAAGGCAGCAGAGAAATGCTGATGTATCGCTGCAGACCTGACCCTGCACGTCGGTTTCTGCAGAAAACTGCCTTGTCGGCTTCTCATAATTATATTTAATCATCGGAGCCACCTGCCGTGTTCCTGCCCTTCCCTGCCCCAACCCAAAGTAGGGCACGGAAGAAGTAGGTCAGTGGGGTGGTGAAGAAGCAAATTGCACCACTCTGGCTGTGCCAGAAGCGTGGGGCTGGGCGAGTTGGGCAAGCTGGGTGTGGGGAGCTGCTGGCTCAGCTGCCTGCAGCGTCGTGGCCGGGCAGGGCAGCGCTAGTGGTTCCCCGGGATGCTGATCGCCAGCACAGCTCTGCCCCTTGGGCAGCAGGCAGGGAACTGCCTGGCCCTGGGCGCTGCCAGACCCTTTTCCCTGGGTGCTGGGAGTGGCAGCAGCACGCTGGGATGACTTTATTCATTGAATCTCCCGTGGCCAGGTCAGGATTGGCAGCATGGCCTCCCTTTGGCCATGCGAGCAAGGCTTCCCTAGCTTGGCTTCCACTATGTGCCCGCTGGCAAGGCCTTTTGTTTTGGTGCCAGCTGAGACCAAAATCCTACTTTTTCACGCCTTTTTCCATGCATTACATCTGCCCCCTCCATTTGACCACCTCTGCCCTCAATCAAGTTGCCCTCCCATCTTGGTGATGGTTTCCAGCAGCCCCATCCACTGGCTCGGGGCCACTCGGTGCAACCATGCGAGCGTCCGCACACACCCCGAGGGGGTCGGACCTGAGGGTGCTGAGCAAGAGCACGCTGACCCAGGTTCACCCTGAGCTGCTTTTTTGGGCAGACCCGGGCTGACCTCAGCGAGGTGCCTGCTGGGCTGTGCCCTGCCTGGGGCGCAGCGGGGAGCCAGGATTTTCTCGGCACCTCCCGGCTGGCCTGGCCGCTGGGGCCGCCTCTGCGAGCGCCGTCCCGGGGCCGCTGCTGCTCGCAGCAGTGTTTGTTCTTATTTGTTCTCTCCGTCTCTTAGCAGCTGAATTCAAACTCGTCAAATGGGAGAACTGGGGGCCCTTAAGCTCTGGGCTCTTTTTCTCTCTCTACTCACGCAGCTGCCATCCCACACCAGGCAGGAATAACACGGTGGTGGGAATGCGGCAGCACCCTGGGTACCCCCCCAGGTTGAGGGATCCCGTTTTCACCTCCTCCAGCAATTTCCTTGCCCTGATTTTGCCCCCCGAGGTTTCAATCCTCTTGAGCTGCCAGCACAGGGATTCTGCAGCCGTAGGGATGGGGCTGTGTCCCTGTCAGCTGCTCAGCACCGGTGGCTCTGTGGCTCATCAGCTCCTGTGCCATGGGCTCATCCCCAGGGAGGGCAGTGCTGTGGTGTGTCACTTGGCCCACAATGACATCTCCCTGTCCCCTGGGGCTGTGGGACACCATCAATGTGGGCAGCTCCTTTTAGAGGTGGGGGTCACCCCACGACCATGTCTGTGAGAGGGAGGGATGCGCTCGGTGGTGGTGGGGACACACACACACGTGTCACACGGGGATTGGGACAAGGGGAGTGAGAGTCAGAGGTGGGGGCTGCGAGCCCAACTGGAGTTGAGCCTGGACTCTGCTGGGCAATGTGGCTATGGGAGGGGGAAGCTTGTGCCCGGGCTGAATGAGGGTCTGATGGTGAGGCTGAGTGATCCCTGTCCTATCCCAGCAATGACTGTGATCCCTCCACACCACCGGGATGTGCCGACAGGTGCCGAATTGCTCCGACCAAGCTTCAGTTCTGAGGCCACAGGCAGCAGGTGGGAAAACAGAGACTTCCCCCAGCTGCATCCCCACAGAACCAGAGGGCCACGGAGTCACCCACTCCTTCTCTGCATCCCTGGGCACCTGGAAGCGACGGAGGACGAGCCCCAAGCTCTCTTTTGTGGCCGAGGCCCCTGTAAAAACCCGAGTGGCTTACGGTGGAAATGCTGACGGGCGTTTTGGTGGGAGCTCACAAAATAGCACCGCTCTCATTTTCCATTCTGGCCGCGCCGGCTCGTGCTGCGCCATGCAAAAGCGAGACCACATTTTCCTGGGGCGACGGGATCTGCTGTCATTGGCGTAAAAAGTCCCTGTGCTAGCACTTTCTCCAGAGGGTGACCTGCTGCCCTCCCCGTGTGTCCCGGGAGCCGGGGACGGGAGGGGGCTGCCCCGCGGGGTGCGGGATTTGCCGGGCACGGGGAAGCAGCAGATCCTGACTGAACCCGCAGCGCCTGGCGAGGTGCCGGCGCCGGGGGTGGGAGGTGTGTGGAGCGAGGGTTTGCCAGGGCCAACTCGCTGCTGGAAGCTGGTTTTAACCTTTTCTGCAGAACTCAGCCCTTGGGCGCTGGGAAGAAGCTGCTCCCCTCCCACCCCCAGCCCCACTCCCCTCCCCCAAGGCACTCTCCTGCCATCAGTGCACGGAGTGCCCCCCGGGTGAGGGGCTGTGGGGTGCAGGTGGGCTTGGGAGGAACCCTCCAGGGATATTTAATCCTTGCTCTGATGAAAGGCACCTCTCTCCCCAGCACCCTGGATATCTTCCCTACGCTGGTGGCCCTGGCTGGGGCGGCGCTTCCCCCGAACAGGCGCTTTGACGGCTTGGACGTGTCCCCAGTTCTCTTTGGGTGGTCAGATGTGGGGCACAAGGTAAGGCAGAGCCATCCCTCCCCTGGTGACATTCCCCTCCAGGCCCCAGGTTCCACCACCTCTGAGCTGGAACAGGGAAGTGAGAAGGAGATAGGCTCAGAGCTGGCAACCTGTGGAGCCATGGGAGCATCATCCCTCAGCCCGGGAGGAGGAGAAGAGCAGGAGACAGCCGGGGACTGCACCAAGGCTGGGCACAGGGTACTGGGGTGAAAGGGCTTTGGATTAATGAACAGGATTTTTATGCTTTGTTCATAAACATGGGATTTGAGGTGAAAATGCTGATGCCTGCAGCCTGACGTGTGCTGGCTGGACTGTGCCAGGGAGATGCCACTGAGGCAGCCCCAGGGTGCCCAGCACAGCGTGTCTTCTCTCCCGTTGCAAAAGGTAAATCAGAGTGGGAAAGAAAAGATTACAGAAGCTGGCACTTAGTTGCATGCACTGCATTCATCTTGCCAACTCACAACATAAGGAAGCCTTCCTTCTCCCACCTCCTGGGCTGGGGGACATGCCCATTACTGGTGGTTGGGGGGATAGCCCCAGCCCCCTACCCTGTAGCTCTCTGGCTGTACGATGGGAGCTGCTGACAGCCCCATTAACCCCCAAACCCGTGGCGAGCAGAACAAGCAGGATGGTGATGCCTTTTTCTCAGAGTTGCACAAGATTTTTACAGAACCAAAAGAAGATCAACAAAAAAACCCAAAAAACTCCAAAGTGGCTTTCCTAGCAGTCCCATAGATAAATCCTGATCTTGCTTTTCAAATCCACCCTCCTGTGAGCCCCACGAGCCAGTTCCCAGCAGGGCTCTTGGATTTGCTTTCCATGTCCATCAGGGTTTTGGTATTTGTATTGTTATTTATGGAACCCTCTGCTGAACCATGAGGCAAAGTGGGGGAGTGGGTGGGATGGTGCCAGCGAGCTCTGCCCCCCGTGGTTCTTGGAGGGGGGCCTGGTGGTTTACTGGGAGTGATGGTTTGCTGGGAGCGACAGTTTGCTGGGAATCATTTGTTGGGAATGGTGGTTTGCTGGGAGCAATGGTTTGCTAGGATTGGTTTGTTGGGAATGATGGCTTGGTGGGAATGATGGTTTACTGGGAGCAGTGGTATGCTGGGTGTCAGCATGGGAGGGCATCATCCTGCACCAGCTGCTCCTGGGTGTCTCAGAAGGAGGAATCAAGTCTACGATGCACCTTGAGCTCCTGGGGCTTCCCCAGTGATGCCCCCAGCACAGGCCTTTTTTTTCTGGGAGGTTGTGCTTCAATCAGAGGTGAATTACCCAGGACACAATGAGCATCATGAGCCCCAGTGGGAGCATCCTGGAGGATGGGATCTAGCTGGCCACGCTGGATGGGGTGACCTTGTGGGGACACAAAGCACCCGTTCACTCCAGCCCTGCTCCCTCCCCTTGTGTCACTGCCTTTCATCTCCTGCTGCTGTGCAGCCAGGAGCAGCTCCCCCCGGTGACCTTGCAGGGTTTTCCTCAACACAAATACTCCTGAAAGTTCTGTTGCTCTCCCCACCATGCAGTTTACACAGTCGTTCCTAACTGGAGTCCTCTGGTGGCCAGGGCTCCCCGGGGTAACCTTGCTCAGCGTCCCAGCCCGCGAGCTCGGCTCTGGTGTAACCTGTGACGGGGCTGGGGTGGTGCCAAGGTCCCTCTTGGAGCGAAGGCTGTTTGCAGTGAAAACAAAACATCCTGTGAGATGTGTCAAGGGTACGAGCGCGGGCCAGACGAGCTCCTTCCATTCGCTGAGTGGCAGAGGGGTGTGCGCTCGCTCCCCGCGCGCTTGCTCGCTTCTGCGAACAGCCCTGAGCACTGAGTGCAAACAAGGGGGTTCTGGGGAGAAAAGGCTTTCCCCCACACTTTATTATTTTTAAAAATTAATTAAAATGCTTTAAAGTATCTAAAGGGTCAAGACTATGGGCCCAGACTCTTGTCTGTGCTGCCCAGTGACAGGACAAGGGACAACAGGCACAAACTAGAACCCAGAAAGTTCCATCTGACCAGGAGAAACTTCTTTGCTGTGAAGGTGTTGGAACCTGTCCCAGGCTGCCCAGAGAGATTGTGGAGTCTCCTTCTCTGGAGAGATTCCAAACCCACCTGAACACTGCGATGCTGGGCCCCCTGCTCTGGGTGACCCTGCTGGAGCAGGGGGCTGGCACCAGATCATCTCCAGAGGAACCTTCCAATCCCAGCCATGCTGGAATTTGCACCAAGTCAAAGATCAATAGAAGGGTCACAGGTCTGTGAATGTTCCTCGAAAGGGCTCAGTGGAAACAAGCTCCTTAATGCTGCAGTAAATTATAAGAGATTTTCTCAACATGGAGTTTTATGAGGCAGGTTTAGGAACACACTTGCTGGTAGCAGGGAAGGTCTGAGTCCCTCTACACCAAGATTCGAGGTAACGCCGACCAGCAGCAGGGTGTAGGCAAAGCTTTAGTGCTGGAAGCAGATGAATCAGAGCAGTTCCTGGTACCTTGGCTTCACGGGCTCTTGGATATTGGCTGATTTCTGCTTTGGAGCTGTTTTACTCTGACCAAGGAATGTCAGAGTATAAGTGGACCCCGCAGCAGGGGTTTCCTTCTTGCAGCAGGCTGACACTGCATCACCTCGGCCACTTTACACCCTGAATGCTTTTCCTAAAACATCATTTTTGAACCAAGTTCCAGAAAACACGTCTTTTGGTTTGTTTTAATTTACCTTGCCATGGAGGCCAATAAAAGAAACTGACAGCATCTGGAAATCACCCCCCAGCTTGAATCCTGGCACTTTCTGGGTGAGTTACCAACTGACCTCTGAGGTGGTGGCCGCATCCAGACCAGGCAGCACGGGATTGACACCTCGGGTGCTGGGGGTGCCGGGGGTGCCGGGCACCTGCTCAGGCATTGCCGCGCCGATCAGCTGTGAGCGCCGTTACTAAACTTGGCACTGCAGCTGCCTACAACTTCAGCAGATGTTTCTCATTTTTAGCACAGTGGAAATTTCTTGAATCACTTTTAAACTCAATTCCCAGGGAGGAAACCTCGAGTGAGTCATCCCTCGATGAAGCCATTGGCTCCGTGGCAGATATTATCTGACAGGCGAGCCCGCCGAGCCGTCCAGCTCACTTGTCTTCTCCCTCCCCGTGTGCCAAGCCAGTCGTCCTGTGCGGATCAAGTGTCCTAAATACCGAAGGGGAGAGATTTGACCCACCCTTCCCTCCTTCCCTTCCCCTCTCAGCCCCATTCCCGGGGCTCCTGTTGCTCGGGAGGGGAGCGCTCGCTCAGCGGGGTGAGTCAGCGACCGGAGACAGACCAGGAGTGAAGTTCCAGCACCTCACCTACCCAAGCAGCCTCTGCTTGCATGAGCTCACCCTCAGCTTGTGGTTTGCTGCTGACCCTGGGCAGCCACTGGGCTCCCTTTGGTGTTCCTGTCACTAGCTGAGCGGTGCGCACCGAGGGTGATGGGTGTCCCATTGGCACAGGGCAGTGGTGGGTGACACGGAATCAGAGCATCAGAATCGCTCTGCTGGAAGAGAATTTTCAGATCATGGACACCATGCCAGGGCACCACTGACCCATGTTCCTCAGCACCACATCTGCACAGTTTTGAAACCCTCCAGGGATCACAGGGACTACACCCCTGCCCTGGGCAGTAGAAATGGTCTGGGGGTGTAAAATCAGGGGGTCCTGAGCAGGTTTTCTCTGCGATGGGCTGATGGGCACTTTTCTGTTCTTCCCTCAGGTTCTGCTCCACCCCAACAGTGGGGCAGCCGGGAAGGTTGGTGAGATAGAGACTCTACGGCTGGCTCAGTACAAGGCATTTTACACCACAGGTACTGTATCCCTTTTGGATAGTGAAGTCTGGGGAAATCACTTCTGGAGCTCTTTGGTTCCTTGTAGGTAGAGATAAAAAGCAACTCAAGTTAATTCAAGCAAGAGCAGATGCAGTGAGGAGTGTGTGCCCCCTGTGTCTGTGTTATGGGGTTGTTGGCCTCAAAAGCACTCCTGGATCAGCAGCAGGACCTGGGCTCTCAAAGCTGGGCCATGGTGGGACTGGACCATCAGAAATGGATGAGGAACAGAGAGGGCACCTCTGGGAATCCAGGACTGTCATGTTTTTCTCTCGTTTCCTCCCTAGGAGGGGCGATGGCTTGTGATGGGAGCATTGGACCAGCTGAGCATCACCAGCCACCCCTGGTTTTCAATCTGGATCGCGATAGCCAGGAGCAGGAGCCTTTGGATGTGGCATCCAGGGAGTACCAGGCAGTGCTCCCTGCCATCAGCAGGGCTTACAACCAGGCTCTGGAGGATATCAGAACAGACAATGTCTCAGTGGCAGATTACTCCCAAGACCCAGCCGTCACCCCCTGCTGCGACGCGCGGCACGTGGCCTGTCGGTGCCAGGTGCCTGGCTGCCCTGCAGCAGAGCTGGACCATCCTGTGGAACCAGCAGCAACGTGGCTCTGTCCTTAAGCAAATAATTGCTCAGGCTGCTCCTTTCCCGAGGCTGGTTTCTGCCAACAGGACTGCAGTGCACACCAGCTCCAGGCTGGAGGTTGGACAAGGAGAAGGATGGAGATTGAGGTCACAGAACCCCTCCAAAGGGATCTCTGGATCACCCCCCTGCTCCAGCAGGATCAGCCAGAGCAAGGGGCTCAGGATCACAGTGTCCAGGTGGGTCTGGAATCTCTCCAGAGGGGACTCCACAACCTCTCTGGGCAGCGTGGGCCAGGCTCTGACATCCTCATAGCAACAAGTTTTTCCTCTTGATCAGATGATTCCCTTTGCTCTGTGCGAGGAAACAGGGAGGTGAGTTAGTTTTGGGTCTGTATGAGCATACTGAGCACTGAAACATCCCCTGCAGAGCACTGTCCCAGTCCAGAGGCTTTTTTGGGAAGGTGTGGGGGTGAGGTTTGTAGGGCAGAACTGGGGTAGCTGCTCCCTGTCAGCTGTGCATGGAAAGAGCAACTGTATAACTGCTTTTCCTTGGTAGAGAGGTCAGGGAGAGGTCCACGCCTCCCATCAGATCAGGGCTCCAGGCAGAGAAGCTGGTCTACATGGCTGGTGCCAAGCCCTGAGGAGCCACAAAGGCAAACTAGAAAGTGCAACTGAAACATTAAGAAACCACCAGGATTTCTCAGCAGTAGAGAGGTTTTTCTGAAACAACTGTAGTCTTCAATTTACAGACCCAAATCTTTCTCCAGGACAAGCTGTAGGTGGACTTGGCCAGGTGGTGGGGAGGGGGGAGCAGCCATCCTTGCACCAGCCTCCCCCAAACCCACCATCCCTCTCCTAAAACTTAATCAAGACTGACATCTTTAGGGCCCCACAAAGAAGAGCAGGAGTGCCAGGGAGTTGCCAAGGACAGGACCACGACTTTATTCCATCTTTCAACATAGCAAACATCATCTTCTCTAATACCACTGCAAAAAAAAAAATACTTTGCCTGGGTAAAATAGTATGTATATACTGTACAAGGACATAAGTTTAATATCTCTTCCTAGAAGGACATTTATACACATAAACCAGCATAAATTAGAAAAGGGACAAAGGGGTATATAAAAGTCTGGTTACGTACAAACGGGATTAAATTAGCATTTACATTGTGGTTCTAATGTATAGTTAAATATAGTGCTGTGCATACAGTACATCAACACCCCAGCCAGACACCAATTTAAACACGGGGCAAGTCCTGGGGCCAAGGTAGTCACTGAAAACAGACCGTAGGGAAAAGCAGTGGCCCACCTTGGATTGTTCTGGGTTGGTTTGGTTTGGTTTCTTGCCTTGGGGACTCACAAATCAGCTCTTCGAAATTCCCGGGTTTTCCAAAGCACTTCCCAGCAGCTGTCCTAGGCACGGATGTTTGCTCCTCATCAGGACCTCTTGGCTTTGCCCGGCTGACCTCCACGGCACAAGATTATCTACCAAAATCAAAACAGAATGGCCTTACTTTTCCCAGCAACAGGGTGTGTTTCAAGTTGGTTTTTACGCACATGGGAGGAGAAAGGGGGGTGAGGGGGGGTGTCCTGCAGTGTTTTCCTTTCCATTCAAAGGCAGGTTTCTGAGAGGTTTATTTATTTACTCTCCCACTCCCCAAATTTACAGTCCTGGGAATGGGAACCATCTGGTCTGGTGATAAGTGTGTTTTGCCTTTGGCTGGCACTGGGCTGAGCACAGCCACACTCCCAGGAGCTCACTTACTGGAGGTGAAGCCTGTTTGCCTGCTGAGCTCTCCACATCCTTCTGGATGCCTGGACTAAGACTCAGCCTAGACTGACTCAGCAAAGCCTCTGAGTGCAAGAGTGAAGCAGACACGTGGAAGAGCCCTGAACCCCTTCCCATCAGCTGTACTCATGGCATGGGATGCAGCTGGAGAGCCTGGCACAAGCACTGGCACTGGGTTGCACGGTTCCTAGGGGACCTCAGATAATGTACTGATAAGCTGAGCTTAATCCTGTGAGGATCAGCTGCCCAAAATGCCTCTCAGAGCTACCAGGGCAGGAGCTGCTGTGAGGAAGAAGAGGCCAGTCAGGTTCTGCCAAACGTGCTCATCCCCTGTGAAAGTTGATTTCTGGTAGAGCTTCAAATCTACGACCCTCTGCTAACAGGCAGCTGTTAAAAAACCCATAAAAATAATCTTTCAACCAGTAGTGTCACATATCCACACAACAGAAGGAGCAAGACAACATCCAGCAAATAGTGAGGAAGAAGAGCTTGGGCAAGTATTGGTCCTGTGGAGCAAAAGATGCATCTGCAGCCTGGCTGGTTGTATGAAGATCCATGTTTTGGAGCAGCAGGGATGTGTGTGGAGCCCGAGAGCAGCTGTGGTGAACAAGGAGCTGCTGGGGCTCATCTCCTGCCTGTCCTGTGTCCTTCCAGTGAGGAGCAAGAGTTTTCATTCTACCCTCTGCACCCCATCACTGGTGCTGTGGGTGGGAGCCACAGAAGTTCTGGAGGTAGCCAGAAAATTGATGCTGAAGAGACTAGCTGTGTACAGGGAGGGGAAGCTGCCTTGAAAGAGCTGTCCACTCTATGCAGTCCAGCCTGACCTAACAAAATGGCTCTTGCAATTAAAGCCTTCACATCAACTCTGGTCCTGAAGCTGACAAGGATACAGCCAGCTGCAGGACAGCTCCTGTACGCCTGGTAAAGCACCGAGCAACCTGCTGGAAGAAATCACCTTTCTACTGACTCCTAGAAGTTTGAAGAAGCCCCCCTGGCTTCATTCCTCAGGGGCACACGAGCCACTTTGCTCACTGGATCCTGTACAATTTCTGTTGTCCAGCCTCACAGCACTACCCCAAAACTGTCCTGACCCTGCCTTGGTGGGGAGAGCCACAACGGTGGCTCCTGAACACAGAGCTGACCAAGTGGTGCCCTACCTGGCCCGAAGCACACACCAACACCACTGGAAACAACATCAACACTGATAAACCCACTGAAAAGTGGCAGCTGCTTGGGCAGGTGACCAGCAAACAGCCACAATCACCACCACCATTTACAGCCAGAGCCAGGTTTGCTCTTCCCATCCCACAAAGCCTCCTGGCCTTGCAGAGCAAGGGCACTGCAGCCTCCTCCCAGCATGGCGCCTTCTCCTCAGCTTCTCCTCTAACCAACTTGCTGCCCATCTCCATAACTCCTGATCTTCCTGAATAAGACCAGCAGCAGCCCTGGAAGTGCTTCATCCACCCCAGCAATGCCAGTGAGGGATGTAATTGAACTTGTTTAACCTCTTGCCACAGGATCCCTCAGCAGTCCTGGCACAATCAGGAGCAACATCCACATTCATTCCCGTCGAGGCTGAATTTTATGAGCCCTCCTTGGGCTTCTCATCTCTCCTCTGATCTGTCCCTCATTCTCTTTAATGAAGAGGCAGTTTTCAACAATCAGCAACAGATTTTATGTTAGGCCGGAGCTGCTTTTCCTCACTCTTAACAGCTGAGCCTCTGAAGTCTTGCTTGAGGTCAGGGGAAGGCGAGATGTTTCAAAATGGAGAGGAACTGCTGGGTCTGAGCGCTGCTGTTTCTCCAGAAGTATGTCTAAGTTCAAAGCCATCCTCGTGGCGTGGGCTGCGGGTGAATATTCCATTTTGTCACAAGTTTTGAGGTTTTTAAATGTCTTTTTGTTGCACACTGGAAAACAAACAAAACCCTTCCCATGTTTCCGCAAAGCAGAACGCTGTCAAAACATTTTTCTTGGATAAAGTCAGGTTTTCTCTCCTTCCTTCTCCTCACAGAAGTGACCGATGCCTGAAACCCCCCCCCCCCCAAACCCCGGAAC
The DNA here is from genome assembly GCA_025447755.1 of Corythornis vintsioides. Taxonomy (NCBI): domain Eukaryota; kingdom Metazoa; phylum Chordata; class Aves; order Coraciiformes; family Alcedinidae; genus Corythornis; species Corythornis vintsioides. Next base: position 14,953 of record JAOEGS010017798.1, read on the forward strand.
ACGTCACTGAGACCAAACATCTCAGTGCTGAGAAAACAGCAAAGTTCAGTGAAATCCAGAGGATCAAAACATCCCGACCAGCTCCCCGTACGCAGCAGCGCCACAGGAGCAAGAGCTGCACTAACTGCTGGACCAGCTGCTGAACAGAGTCAGGGACAGAGGGACAAACCCAGAGTCCTGGGCTGCAGAGACTGGATCCAGCAGCTCCACTCGCTAAGCCACCCTTATCAGGGAGTGTTTGGGGGAAGAGCCCTTCCCTCCCACGCCACCTCCTCCCTAACGTGACACACGTTCTGTTGCTCTGTCAGGTTAATGACAGCTCAGGATTGGGACAGATCAAAGTTCATTTAATAAAGCTCCTGCTGTTGGACCACGGGGGGTTGGGGCTGCTTTTCTACATTGGAGTCACAACAGGAAGGCTCGTTCAGGAGCAGCGTGAGTCCTGCTTGCTGGCATTTGCTTGTCCCCAGCCCACTTGTTCAGGAGCAGGTTCATTAGAAGGAAGCAAAAGGATTTCTCTCTGGCCCTGCTGCTCCCTCCTGAGCCACCTGCTTCTCTGCAGCCACAGGCCCTTGACTAGAGGAGGGACATTTTAAGTCCCCTTCTTGAGTAATGGGAATAGGAGAACTAGGAACTCGTTGTCCTTGGTTCTGTTACAGATGAGGAAAGAGGACTGGTCTAAGGTTGGTGCACCTCCAGCTGGATTTAGGCAAGAGTTGTCCCCAAGGGAGTCAGGAGCTACTCAGCTTTTCTCTAAGCAACACCTGGCAGCAGTTTGTAGGAAGGTGCCTCACAGAGGCCAGCCTTCAGCACGTGGAAAAAATCCTGGGATCCTGATAAAAAGTTTTTACTTCCTCCTTTTTAGGCACAACTCCAAGAAATATGTTCAAATGGAGTAAGGGATTCAAAAGCCTGCCAAGTCTACAACTTGAAATCCATGACAACATTCCGTGTGTTAATGTGTTACGGAGACGTTGCTGATTACAACCAGACCATAGCACAGTACCAGCAGCTGTCCCTTCAGGGGTTACCTAACACAATAAATGTGTGTGTCATAGGAAGAGGAGCAGGAGAGACACTGCCAGGCTTAAGTGAGATTTTAAAAAGCCAGTATCTTCTTCCAGTGGTAACTGAGAAAGAGACATAAAAAGCATGGAGCTGTTTAATCCTCTGTTATACCTTTTATATTTGAACTTGGAAAAAGAGTCTCCTTTTCAGTTAGATTGGAAGTGAAGAGACTGGTGAGGCTCAGGTATAGCCCAGTTGCATTCCATAAACTAATATAACTGATTGTAAATGCAACAGGGAGTATGAAGTTTTTATTTCTAAATGATAGTGGTGGTTGAATTAAAGCTATTTCCAGTAATACCAGAAATCTGGGCAAGGCACAAAGGTCAGATGTGGATCTGAACATCACCCTGCATCTGCACTTCAACTAGTTCCTTCAAATCCATCTCTCACTCTTAGGTCTGTCACCTTTGCCCCACCCCTCGCTGGCATTTAGTGGGGCTGCACTTTTTCCTGGCACTGTCCCTGTAACTTCCTTAGTTATTTCAGGCTTCACAGGGAGCTGGGGACAAAGTGGGGGCAACAGTATCTCTTCTGTAAGAGGTTAAATACTTTCTTCTTAGCATGAGGCCTGAACTGCAGTTTTAGGGGTCCCGAATGCTCACAGGAGGAAACTCATTCTCATCGTCGAGACACACGGGTCCAGTTGCAAACTCATGCTCTGGGATAACCTCTCCTCGCAGGGCACCGCCGTCCTCTGAATAACCTGCCCAGGTGGAAATATAAAACATCATGGATAAATGGATGGCAGGAGGCTGGAAACAAACAGCAGAGCCACCATTTGAACACCTTTTAGCACAGAGCTGCTTTCTCTGGCTTTTCATCAAGAGCTCTGGGGGGCTGTTAAGAGTTATCTCCATTGACACCATGGATTAGGGGATGGACTGCATGGCTGCCTCCTGTGGCAGCAGCTCTCGTCCTCTCATCATCAGTGTAAGCAGCAGTTTCAGAATAAGATCCACATCTGTATGTGGACCTTTATACTCAGGAATATAATGTGACAGTCACCCACTCTTCTCCTGCAACAATTTACTGCCAGCTTCATAAGGATAAGGTGTAACAGGTTGGGAGCCTACAGAATTTGCAGTGATCTTGCCATAAAGAGTGAGCTCTGCCTTCTACAGCCCTGGGCACCAGCTGCTGTCAGCCAGAGTGGAAAGCACTGACAAGGTGCAGAGCAGAAAACACCTGGATTGTTTTGGGAGCAGGGGATGAACTAGGTGAGCTCCAGAGTCCTGCTACCCCAGTCTGCATTGCATAATGGGGCTTCTGATTGAACCCTTGAAAGTTGGGAGGCTTTCCACTTTGCTTCTTCCTAAGACTTTCTTGCTTCTCCTCAAGGAAGGGCAGACATGATGCTTTACCTGGCATGGTCGAAGTTGAAGGCACTGAACTTTGTCTGGCTACAGTTGCTGCGTAAGATTGAGGTAACGGAGGCCGAAGGTCATTTTCTTTGTTCTCCTCCACCTTTCCTGAGCCAAGCAAACTAATTGTGCAGGAGGGAGAGAAGGGAGAAGAGTCAGTACTGATCCCAACCCCTCCTCCCCCTGCACCAGCTGAGACAAGCACATGCATCCACGTCTCCTTGAAGCACATCACCCACCCGCACCCCTGCACCGCCTGCAGCCCTGGCAGTGCTGCCAAGGAGGGAGCTTTGTGCTCTACCAGGAAAGCAGGGGGGGAAGCAGAAGATAGGGAGAGCACTTCTTCGTCTGGAGGACAATGCTGGCATGAGAATAGAAGGGAACAGATTGACCACAAGAGCTTTAGGTTACAAAGGCAAACAGTGTTTCTAATCGCAGAGGGGGCTCCAAAGGGCTTCCAAACAGGAGCGGACTAGATGGGAAAAGCCAGAGCTGGCTAGTTTGGGATGGCAGTTTGAGCAGAGAGATAGCGTGATGTAACATAACTCATGACCCAAGGGCCCTTTTCAGTCTTCTGATGCTAAGAGGAGCCCACATCCAAAGCTGTCCGGGCGCTGGGGGCCGGGAGCAGCGGGCGTCAGCGGTGTCTGCAGGCGGCGGGGCGGCCGGAGCACGCTGGACAGCTCAGCTTTGAAGTGCTCTTTGTTTTGTAGCTTTTCAAAAAGCTGTTGGCATTTTCCTGGCCGTCGGCCACCTCCCGGCTCAGAGCACATGTTGCATCGCACCCCACCCCAAAGGCTTCACATCTGGAGCCAAGCAGCCCAGATGTGTGTGTGTGTGTGTGTGTGCGTGGGGGGAGTTACATGCTTAATCGGATCTGTGTACAAACCAGAGAGCAGCACAGAGGACTCCACTGCTAGGGAAGCTCCCAGTCACTCTGCACCATCCTGCTCCCAAGTCAGCTCTCCAGCACCCACTCATGCCTGGAGATAGTGCTCTGCTCTCCTGACACCCTGGTGGCCAGCATTTCGCTGCTGCAGGCATTTCCTAAGGCACAGCCTGCCCACCTCTGCTAAGATGAGATGTCCCACAGCTGCCCACGTTGCTGAGATGTCTCTGGTTTCTTTGGGAAGAAGCCCCGTGTCCCTGCCTGCTGACGTGCTTCCCACCCACGCCTGTCAGAGCAGGCAGCTAGAATCACAAAGTCGGTCCTAATGTTCTCCCACAGCTCCGTTCTGTGCTTTCAGGTGACATTTCCATTCTGAAAAAGCTCACCAGCCTCTGTATCAGATCTGGAAGCAGTTACCTGTGTTTCTTAATCAAGACACACTCCCCTCCGTCTTGTGGGTCCAAGTTGTAGATGAAGAGATGTCCATCTGATGTAGTCACCAGCAGTCGAGGCAGCTTCTGGATCCTAATGAGGAAAGCATCATTGAGTCCACTCACATCTGCACTCACACGGGGATGCAGCACACACACCCAGACACACACACACCCAGAGGGACATGCTGCATGTTCTGCAGGCACCAGGACAAGATAAGGGGCCACCATGGTGGTGTTCTGCAGAGATAGAGGTGTGTGCTCCCAGGCTGGCCTGGCAGGAGGGGTGCAGATGTCAACACGTACGTGGAGAGGGCGCAGATGTTCCTTTGTCCGGAGATGTTCAGGCGGACAGTGGCGAAGGCTCGATCCTGGCTCATCATGCCCGAGACCTGAGCAGGGAGGTAGTTGGTGGCAGCCTGGAACATTTTCCCCATGTAACCACTCCAGGTTGGAGGTTCTTCTGGTCGGCTGAGGGGGGTCACAAAGCAGCATCAGTGGGGCTACCGCAGTCAGTACGAGAAAACAGATTGGGAACGGACAAAATGATCCTGATCTCAGATACTTGAAGCCAAAGAGACAGTCTGCAGCTGGCACTGCTCATAGAGAGCACTGTGAAGAGTGGCATTGCCTAGAACAGGCTGCCCAGAGAGGTTGTGGAGTCTCCTGCTCTGGAAGCTTTCAAGACCCACCTGGATCTGTTCCTGTGTGGCCTGCCCTGGGTGATCCTGCTCTGGCAGGAGGGTTGGACTTGATGATCTCCAGAGGTCCCTTCCAACCCTCACCATTCTATGATTCTATGAAGTGGAGGCCAGTATGTAAAGCAGACCTCTGAGGCACAGACACCCTTGGGGCAGGCAGGTGAACCCAGGCCAACCCCCTCACCTGTCAGTGAGATGCTCCAGTTTAAAGATGTGCACGGTCTCCGTGTTGCTGGAAGCACAGAGGAACTGGGAATCCATGCTGAACACCAGAGAGCTGATGTTCACATACCTAGGGCCAAGCAAAGACATAAGGTCACTTCAGTGTTCTGTTCAAGGGGAACTGTTCAAGTTTGCTCACAGGGAAGGGAACAGGAAGGAAGGAGACCCACAGATGGCGAGGAGCATCCAGCCTGGCTGCTGCTGAGCCTGTGGGCTGACTGATGAGCATTTCCCTGTGATTTTCCTAATCCCTTTGCTCAGCAGAGCTGGGGGGAGCCTTTAGCTAGTGACAGCCAGAGAGGTGGAAATGTCCTTGCTCATAGAGCTGCCTGTGGAGGGAACAACTGTGCTGGCCTCACTACAGCAGCTAAAGCTTCTGCTACTGCAAGGGCCAGGGAGGATATCCCAAGTGCTGGGTGATGGGATACACAGAGCATCTCCTCCTGAACAGGTTCAGGGGGGCACGGTCAGCAGTTTTTGTACTTGCAGAAGTGTCTGTAAAATCACAGGCACATCAGGGATGAGGAAGAGGGAAAACTCAGGAACAAGCTACTACAAAGATCTGCAGAAGGGCAGCAACATCTCATTCCTGCCTCTGAGACCTGGGTTCTGCACAAATGACCTTCTAGCTCCAAAGCACCTCCTTTCAGAGGGGAGGAGTTGGGCCGGGGACTTTGGGGACTTCATTATTTCAAGTATGAAACAAGAAAGGAGAGAGTGACTGGACTGAATCTACCTCTGTTCCCTGCTCTGTGACACACTGCACTGACTCACTGAGCTTGCTGGAGGCAGCTGGGCTGCCTGGCACAACGACATTTCCATCTGATACATTCCCTCTTGTTTTCTTTCTGCAAAAGATGCCAAAGCCACCAGGATCTGACGTTGTCCTGTCCCTCTGTTTACTTTTCTGTTCCGGGAGCCCTCTGTGTGCTTGTCACCAACAGAAGACTGGACTGACCTTTTCATCCCTCGCCGGAATTCATAGAGCTTTTGCCCCCCAGGAATGGAAAATACACGAATGACTGTGCCCTGCAAAAAATGCAAAGGAAAAGATCACACCGGAGCAGGGCGAAGAGCACGAGCCCTTTCTCTGACACACCCAGGGAACTCAGGATGTGCAAAGGACCCTCCCGTTTGCCAGCTGGGGTCAACCTGAACCCAATACACTGGCCTCTGACAAGTCAGAGTCCTTTCAGTGCCCCTCCTCTGTTGGCAGGGATTAAGTCCATCCAGCTCAGAGGTGCCACTCTCCATGCTCCAGGCAGGCGATGCTCCAGAGCTGCTCAGGACCTTGCTGCCAGCCAAGGGCAGAGAGCAGGGCCAGCAGGGAGGGTGCTTGCAGTGGTTCTCACTCACTTTTTCAGAAGCACTTGCCAGCTTGGAGCCAGTGGAGTTGAAGGCAAGAGCAGCCAGAGGTCCATCATGGGCAGGAATCGTGCAGGCGGTTTTCTGTAGGGCAGAAGGGAGTGTGAGTGCCAAGACACATGCTGCTCCCCAGGCTGTGTGAGGGCAGAGCTCTCCCTGCCTCACACCCTGTCCTGGCCAGCTAGTACAGGTTCACAGGATCGTATCACACCCTGGGTATCTCCTCAACACCCTCGACACTTCTTATCTCTGCCCTGCCTTGAGCTCACTCCACACCTACAACAGCCACTGTGATTACAGAAAGCTCATTGCAGGGGAAGAGGTCAACAGCTCCCCACCTCTCCAGGCTGCAGGGTCACAACTGTGCCCTCTCTAAGCCTGGCACTTCTTAGCACAGAAGCAGAGCTGGCTCCCGGAGATTCCCTCCAGCAAATTCTGCAGCAGAGACACAATCCTGATGCCTGCAGGGAGCCCAGGGCCTTGCTGGCACCTCCACCAGCAGCAGTGTGTTTTCCCCTTGTGCTCTGCTCCTCCCCTGCTGCAGATCCTCAGCTCCTGCTGCACATACAGAGTGACAGCCTTATGTAATCCAAAGCCCTGGCACAAACAGCAGATAATCATGACCCTGCTTCCAGCCAGGGACAGATTTCCTGAGAGGGACTTTGGACACCTCGACCTCTCCATGACTTTGGGTCCCACATTCCTTCCAGCCCATGGCATGGCAAAGCGGCTGTCCAGGTCCTGTACTATGCCTGGAGCTGCTCCAGCCCTCCCTGAGCTGCCCTGGACACATCACTCCTATGGGATATGCTGTTGAAGGTCCTATAGGAATAAACTATAGGAATCCCCTGTAGGGACCCCTGCATCAGGCAGGCAGCAGCCCCTTGGGCTGTATGGTAATGGGTCACGTCTCCCTGAGTATCCCATAATGGGAGATGGTTTTAAACTAAAAGAGGAAGATTTAGACTGGAGAGAAGGAAGACATTTTTGATGCTGAGGGTGGTGAGACCCTGGCCCAGAGAGGTGGTGGCTGCCCCATCCCTGGCACCATCCCAGGTAAGGTTGGCTGGGGCTCTGAGCAACCTCCTCCAGTTGCAGATGTCCCTGCTCCCTGCAGGGTGGGTGGACTCGATGGCCTCAAAAGGTCCCTTCCCACCCAAACCACTCCAACATTCAACGCTTCTATGATCTCAGGCCGTCTGCTTCATGTGGCATCCAAGCAAGGGGGTTGGGGATGTGATCCCGGGACAGTTCCCTTCAGTCTAGCTCAGTGGAGCGAGTTTGTTCATCCTTCCCAAGGGCCCCGTTGTCTCTGCTCTGGTTGTGTTTGTTTTCGGCCCCTGCCAGGCTCCAAAGGGGCGAGTTCCCCGCTTACCAAAGTGTTTCCGTCGTAAAGCGCGATCTCCCCGCTGCTGGCACTGCCGGGATAAGCCAAGTAGGAGTTGGCGTGGTTGATGGAGAGAGCACACAGCCCTGCCAAGGAGAGAAGGATGAGCCTGAGGTTGGTTAAGGAAAGAAAGCAGCACCAGGGCCACGGAGCCGGCAGGGGGTTCAGGCTCTGCCTGGTTTTGGGGTAGTGGCCAGCACTGGGTGCAGGCTGGTGATGCCTCGGGCGTGGGGACACCTGCTGGCATGGGACAGTACAGCTCCCTTCTCCCGGCCACCCTCCTCCCACAAAACCTCCTGAGAAAGGAGCCTGGGTCCTGCTTTTGGGCACACCCTTGGCTTTTCCACCTGAACTGCCTCCTCTGAGAAGGCAAGAACAGGCGGATGGAACACAGTGAGGGACATCTTGGTCTCGGGGCTAAGGGGAATCAAGTCCAGGCACATCTGGGCACCTCCAGCTGTGTGCAGGGTGTAGGTGCTGAGTCAGCGTGGACATAGCATGTGAAGGCTGGCACAGCAAGGCAGCAGCTCTGGGGCTGGGCAGCACCATTTCCTTCTTCTCTGAAGGGAAACAGGAAGCAGAGAAGGACAAAGGCAGTGCCAGCTGTGCAGGGATTTTCTGCTGACAAGGAACTCCAACCTAGCTCAATTTTAACCACAGAGGGAATTCTTCCCCATAAAAGCCATCTGGTTTCATGCCAACTTGAGCCTGAAGGTTCCCAAACACCCCTTTCAAAGTGAACAGTAGTTTCACTACGAGACAGGGAAGGATGGATGATGGATGGACGGATGGATGGATGGATGGATGGATGGATGGATGGATGTGCGTGTGGGCATGTCTGTCTGCCTGTCCCCCAGCTGACCTTGGGAAAGAGCATCTCTTCCTGCTCCTCATTTCTGCTGCTGGCTGAGGACCCATCCCAGTGAATCCTGTCACAAACGAGCCTTACTCACTTGCTGTACCACATCCACGTGCTCACTGCCCTCCTCTAACTCTGACCCAGGGCTTCAGCCACGACCTGAGCTTCCTGACCCCAGCTGCATGGTCCCACTTAGCCCCATGTGTGGAAGAACCCATGGAGTTAAAGGCTGCTGGGGATACTGCTGTACTCCCCAAAGAGGACACCGGCGAGTGCAATCCGTGGTGTCAGGACACGGCCCTGGCCCAGGCCCAGCAGCAGGGAAGGATCAGCTGAAGCTTTTAGGTCATTGTTTATAACTAAACAAAGAGACCGCAGCGGAGCCAGGAGCTGCAGGATCAGCCAGAGGCCCCGGGGATCCACTCCCTATCCATCAGAGGCATTTACACCAAGCCAGGGACAGCACCGGGGAGAGGAGGCGAAGCAGCAGCGAAGGGAGGGCGATTAAAAGGCACCCGAAGAGGAAGGAAGAGGAGGAAGAAAAAGGCAGCCCAGAGACTTTGCTCTCGAAGAGCATCCTGCCTTTTCAGGATGGTCTTGCCCC